>APFE030772837.1:0-19035 GCA_000404065.3 Pinus taeda | reverse complement strand
TTGAAATGGTTCATGGGATTACTCACTCAATCCATTAGTACTTGGAATGATATGAAACAAACATTTTTGGATAGGTCCCTGGACTATTGTATGCCCACCAATCACAAGGATGAGGTATTCAAGATGGTGCAAAAGGAAGATGAAAATTTGGAGGATTTACTTGAAAGATTTCAATATAACCTAAAAAGAGCAAAAATGAGTAACTTAGATGAGGAAACTTTGAAAGCCCTTCTATTAAAAGCCATTAGAGATGAATGGATAGATATTTTGAACATGATGGGAAAAGGAGACATATCTCAACTTCCACTTCATGATATAGCAGAGCTATGTGTCCATCTCTCAAGGGGGAAATCTAAACTCAAAAAGGGCCTAGAGATCCTTCTCTCATCAGAGCAAACAAATCTGCAACCGGATCAGTAAGTAGGGCTGAGATAGGCAATATGCTTGATGAATTTAAAACTGACATCTTAGGGAGTCTAAGTGAGAAATTAGACACTCTTAAGATCCATAATAAACAACAAGCAGAATCTGAAGCTTTAGCTATCATTTGCTCAAAATGTAGAAAGAAACATGCTCTAAGGGAATGTCCCTTGGATGCAAAGGTTGTAGAGACATGTGTGATCTGCTCAGAGAGCCATGAAACCAAGGATTGTCCTTCAATCCCTGGCCTCAAGGCTGTCTTTCAGGAGGATCCAAGTACCATTGAATTTCTCTGTTTTGTTGCAAGGAGACCTTGGCAGGGGCAACAAAATCAAGGGTTTAACAACCCTATGAATTTTCAACCTCCACCAAATTGGAATCCTTGGCAACAACCTTGGTCCTAACCTCAAAATCCTTTTCAAGCATGGGTACAAGGTATGCAAAATCCTTATGGGAGATTTCTTCAATTCTACCAATATCCTCCATCTTTTCAAAACCAACAAGTTCCACAACATCCAATTCAAAATCCACAACTATCATTGCCATTTCATCAACAACAACCCTCTCAATAGAATTCAAATTCTCAACTCTTGCTTCAACAAAAGTCAAATCAACTTCCTTCTCGGCCATTGCCAAACCCCAATAATAAAAACCCTCAAAATGCTTTCATGATGGAAGGTCTACAATTTCAATTTCCTGCCTATATGATTGTTCCTCTCAATGATGTACAACTCAAATCAGGTAGAGTTCTAGATAAACCTTCTATAGATGTTCAAAAGCGAAGCATTTCTGAGGAAGATTCTCTTGAAGTCAATAAGGGTTCTGAAGCATCTCTTCAAAACTCAAGCACTCAAAAAGGAAAATAAAAAGAGTTAACCCCCACAACTCCTATAGTTGAGCAACCTGCATCTTCATCCACACCTCCTTTTCCTGAAAGGTTACAAATTGACAAAGGAGTGGAAAAACAAATCTTGTTTCCTGACTATGATTTTCTAGATGAATTGAAGAATGTCTGTATCAAGATTCCCTTGTTACAAGCCATTAAAGAAATTCCTATTCTAGCAAAAACAATAAAGGAGTGAAGTCATAAAAGACTAGGAAGGAAACTGAGAGATACAAGAAGAATCCACCTGGTAGGAAAAATTGCAGATATCATTATGGGAAAAATTACTATTGAAAAGTATGTAGATCCTGGTAGTCCACTTGTCAAAACACATATCAATGGGGTAGAAATTCGAAATACTTTGATTGATTTAGGGGTTGCTATCAACATCATGAGTAGACAGACTATGGAACAGCTAAAACTTCCTAACCTTCCTTTTACACCTACTTTATTGCAACTTACAGATCGATCAATTATTAAATCAGATGGTGTATTAGAAGACATTTCAGTCTCCTTAGACTCTTGGGAATATCCAGTAGATTTCGTGATTTTAACTCCCAAGAGTAATTTAGGAGGACACCCTCTCATCCTAGGAAGACCTTGGCTAGCCACAGCTGATGCTTATATCAGTTGTGGGTCTGGGGATATGTATATTTCTGATGGTAATTCGACAAAGAAGTTCAATCTGTATCCTCCAGCAAAGGCAATTACAGAAATAGGAGATAATGAGTAGATTGATGATGAAGATATTATACAACCTGTCTGTACCATTTCTGAGATCAGTGAGGATAGTCAAATTTTGAATACATTAGAAAACTTTCAAACATCTTCAGAATATGACCACACACAATTTCAGTTGAATTGTGACATTGAATATCTATCATCTAGAAAAATTTCCCTTTTCTCTATGGAAGAGTTTGGTAGTTCCGCCATTGAGATATTTCCAGGAAAAACATTGAATATCAACAAAAATTTGGAAAAATCACAACAGGAAGAGCTAACCAAAATCTTGCAAAAACATTCTACTGCATTTGCATGGGAGTATACCGATATGAAAGGTATTGATCCTAAGACTTGCATTCATCACATATACATTGAGGAAAATAGTAGACCAATCAGACAACCTCAAAGAAGGATGAATCCAAACCTTAGGGAGATAGTGAAAGAATAGCTCCAAAAGTTACTTAATGTAAACTTCATTTATCCAATTTCAGATAGCCGATGGGTTTCTCCTTTGGTTATAGTACATAAAAAGAACGGTAAATGGAGGGTTTGCATTGATTACAGGGAATTGAACAAAGAAGCTTTGAAGGATCACTTTCCTTTACCCTTTATTGATCAAGTATTAGATACTTTAGCAGGCAAAAAGTATTTCTCATTTTTGGATGGTTTTAGTGGTTACAATCATATTCAGGTAGCACCTGAAGATCAGGACAAGACCACATTTACCTGTCCATGGGGAACTTTTGCTTATCGAGTACTTCCTTTTGGATTATGTAATGCACCTGCAACATTTCAAACGGTAGTACTAGGAATCGTTTCTGATCTAATTCATGATTGTGTAGAGGTTTATATGGATGATTTTACAGTTTATGGTGATTCATTTGAAGAGGCATTAGAGAATTTGGAAAAGGTCCTTATAAGATGTAAGGAAACAAACCTTTCATTAAGTCATGAGAAATGCTTTATGATGTTTACTGAAGGGATTGTTTTAGGACATCATATTTCAGGGGTGGGATTAAAGTTGATGGATCAAAAGTTGAAGTCATCTCCAAGTTGCCTATTCCAAATTGTCAAAAAGATGTTAGAAGTTTTCTTGGATTTACTGGGTATTATAGAAGATTTATTGAAAAATTCACCAAAATAGCATCTCCACTCTTTGAATTACTTACAAAAGACTGTGAATTTAAATGGGATCCTAATTGTCAATCTACATTTGAAGCTTTGAAAACAAGAATATCTTAAGCACCCATTTTGAGAAGGCCAAATTGGAAACTTCCTTTCCATATTTCCAAAGATGCTTCAGATACAGATCTAGGAGCTGTGTCGGGTCAAAAGGATTTAGTTCCTTATGCCATTTACTACACCAGTAAAAATTTGACTCCCACTGAGTTAAATTATACTGTGACTGAGAAAGAGTTCTTAGCTGTTGTTCATGCAAACAACAAGTTTAGACATTATATAACAGGCTATGAAACTTTTGTACATACTGATCATTCTACAATTAGATATCTCATGAAAAAATCTATTACTAATGGCAGAGTTACAAGATGGCTTTTACTTTTACAAGAATTCAATATTACTGTGTTGGATAGACCAGGGAAACAAAATACAGTAGATGATTTCTTGTCTAGAATCCAAAATACTAATGAAGATTCTCCTGTAGAGGATAAGTTTCCAGATGAATATTATTTGCAATAACTACTAAGACTCCTAGGTATGCAGATATTTCTAACTATTTGGTTACAGGGAAGCTACCTCCACACTTATTTCCTAATGATAAAAGGAAAATTATTCAGGAGAATTCAAATTATTCATGGATTTCTAATGAATTGTTTAAAACAGGGCTAGATTGTGTGATCAAAAGATGTGTTCGGGAAGATGAAATGCCTGACATCCTTAAGGCATGTCATGATGAACCATGCGGGGGACACTTTGCTGACAAGAGGACGACCTATAAAATCCTTTCTTTAGGATATTATTGGCCTTCTCTCTTCAAAGATGTAAAACAATATGTCAGAAGGTGTGACAGCTGCCAAAGAGTAGGGAGACCAACTCTTTCAAATGAAATGCCATTGCAACCACAGGTACTCATCGAACCCTTTGAAAAATGGGCTTTAGATTTCATTGGACCAATTAATCCACCATCTAGACAAAAGAAATATATATTGGTTTGCACTGATTATGTCACTAAATGGGTAGAAGCCAAGGCATTACCTTTTGCCACTGAAAATTCAGTTGTTCAATTTCTTTTTGAGGATATTTTTACCCGTTTTGGTGTCCCAAGAGAAATTGTGACAGATCAGGGAAGTCAATTCACACCTAACTTGATAGAGAAGCTGATGGAAGAATATAAAATCAAGCACAAAAAATCTACTCCTTACCATCCTCAAGCAAATGGCCAAGTGGAATCTACAAACAAAGTTCTTGAGAGCATCATCACCAAAATTGTTCATCTCCACAGAAGAGATTGGGCAGAAAGGCTTCCTGAAGCCTTATGGGCCTACAGAACTACATGGAGGAACACGACAGGACATTCTCCCTATGAACTTGTTTATGGGAAAGAAGTCCTACTCCCCATTGAGTTTCAAGTCAAGACCTTCAAGATGGCAGTTCAATTGGGGATGAATCTATCAGAAGCCCAAAAGCATAGAATGGAGCAGCTGAATGAGCTAGATGAGATCAGCCAAGATGCAATTCTAAGCACTGATCTAGTTCAACATCAAAGAGCTAAGTGGCATGACAGATATATTAAAGAAAGAAAGTTTCAAGAGGGAGATTGGGCTTTACTGTTTGATTCCAAGTTTAAAGACTTCAAAGGAAAATTTCAGACTCATTGGCTTGGGCCATATGAGATTGATAAAGTCTTTAACAATGGAGCAGTAAGAATCAAGACCATTGATGAATTTCAGACTCCTCTTATTGTGAATGGCCACCAGTTGAAAATTTATCATAAGCCACTTTCCAAAGAAGAGTTTGTCAAAATATTCCAAGAGAATTATGCAATAAGGCTGGTGGAGAAGAATCCTTCTCCCCCATCAGCCTAATCTTTGTTTATTGTAGTTTTTGAAAAAAAAAAAAAAATAAATATGTGTATAAGCCTGAAAGCCAATCATGGATTGGGAATTTTTATACAGAAAATATAGAGTGAAAATCAGGGACACCTGAAACTCTATATTTTCCAAAAAAACCTCCTCTTCTTTTCTTTCCATCTTCACGTCATCTCACTCACCCATTTCATTTCACCTCCATCTCATTCTCATCACCATTTCACTTGATTCCACTCCATTTTCACTTCATTTTCATTCCATTTCATTCCATCAATAAAAGTCCCCCTTCAGGACTATTTTCATTCAGTGGTTTTTCCTCTAAGCTATCTTTGTGCAGTTCAGGGGGTGTTGTTTCATTTTCCGCGGCTGGGAACCGTTTCCGCAGCCAAAACCAGTTTCCGCAGCTAGAAATGATTTCCACAGCCATCGTCACTCTATTTTCAAAATAAAATCAACTGTTAGTGCCAAAATCATGAAATGCAGGTGTACGTGAGCTAAAGACATGGGGCATCTTCAAGATATCAAAGAAGAGCAACTGATTAGAAACCTTGAGCAAAGATTGACAAAAGTTTCCAAAGGTATGATCAAAAATCTTTATGAAATAACACTTCAAGTCATAATTATGTATAGTTATTAAACCATAACTGGTTCTGCTATGTGCAATGATTTAATATATTAGTCCACTATCATTCTTATCCCGCAATATTACTCCACACACCTCGCATTCATTTCCCTAACGGTCCTATGATTACTCTGAGTTCAAACTCAAGAATGACTGCACTTCCATTTATTACCCGTACTCTTAAGACGTGACCTATTGTGTT
The DNA here is from genome assembly GCA_000404065.3 of Pinus taeda. Lineage (NCBI taxonomy): Eukaryota > Viridiplantae > Streptophyta > Pinopsida > Pinales > Pinaceae > Pinus > Pinus taeda. The sequence continues at coordinate 13,138 of APFE030772837.1, read as the reverse complement.
ACGGCTCTTCCCAACCATAATTTTCGTAGCCGTCTATTGAGACGTGTAAAATCTCATACACAGTCATCCGACTCGAGAGAATCCTGCCATTACTACACTCGCTTATCACTCCACTTATACCATACTCCTCGCATACACTCATATTTCATTTTATGAACTCGTTCACCACTCTCACCCACTATTCCTCCTATGATTCAGGCATTTCTCTATTTTTGACTGCAGTCGCTACAGTTTACTCTACACTTTGATTGCAGCCACTACAGTCATCCTAAAACCTGATTGCAGTCACTACAGTCTATCCTAAAAACCCTGTAACAGAGCTACTTTTCCTTAACCCTCACACGTAGAAGAACCCTTAGTAGATTTAAAATAGAGGATGGGAAAATTGTTGAGAGCCGAGCCAGAAGCACCGAAATACTTGGAGGGTTATCCCCAAGTTAAGGAATTGTTAAAGAAAGTCAAATGGCTCCGATATATCCAGAAATTCAAAGGGTATAATAAGGAGGTGACCAAAACTTTTGCGAGGTCCTTTAATGGACAGACAATGGAGGTTGGAGACTTGAAATTTACAGTGACCGAGGCCACAATAGCAGTAGCCACGGGCCTACCTCAAGAAGGAGAAAGGTGGTTTAAAAATAGAAGTGTGGATGATCAAATCTTGAGAACCATGCTACAAAACCAAGGTATGGATACCACAGTATTCACAAGAGGCATCCCTGTGCATGTATTAAAAGAAGAATGGTCTAGTCTACTGTTAGTCATCTAGAAATTTATCACATGTGAAGGTCATTTTGGCTCTATGTACATGTATCATGTCAGGCTGATGATGAATTTCATAGATGGTCACACTCTTAATTTGCCTCACTTTCTGCTAGCAAGCTTGAAAAAGATGAGTGTTACGGTTCAAAAACATGTAGGTAATATTGAACCTCATCTTTACCATCATGGGCTCATAAAAATCCTTATTGAGGATCAGTTGAAGAAAACTAAGGATACATGGGAGCAATTTTTAACAAGAAACTACTTCCAAGAGCCGTCTGAGGCCTCTGGAAGTAGTCCACCAAAAATCCCAAGGAAAAGTAGGAGGAAGGAGAAAAATGTTGCAGCCCAAGACTCCCCTACAAAAGAAATTCAAGAAACTGTCCAAAAAGAGGAAGAAGACCAAGTTAAGAATAAGAAACAAAACAAAGAAAAAGGTAAAATTACCACTCAAGAGGTCTCTCCATCCCCTGAACAATCCTTAGAAGAAAATTACTGGCCTCTTTCAAAAAGGATAATAGATCTTAAAGCTGTTGCGATGGCCAAGAAAAAGCACAAAGGAAAACAGAGTGCACAAAAGAAGAGTATGAGTTCATCTTTGAGAAGGAGCTCTAGGCTAAAAGGGAAGTGGAAGAAAACCAAGGGAGATCAGTTTCATTTTATTGATTTAAGTGAAGAGGCACTTGAGAAATCTCCAGGTCAGCCAAGCCTTGAATCAAGTCCTCCACGTAAGGAAAGCCCTTTTCGGCCAGAAAGAGAGAGAAATCCTCCTCCACCAGATTTTGAGTTTAGATAGAGAAAGTCACCTGAGGTAGATCCTAATCAGCAAGAGGTATATAATTACCTGGAATCCTTAGAACAATAAGCTGCAGGACCAAGTACCTCTCTGCCACTTGATGCACAAGTTCAATCTTTGAAACAGGAAGTATTTGAGCTAGAAGTCCTAAATAGACATATCATACAAGAAAATGAAGAACTTAATGAGCAGGGTAAGGTAGACAAGATTGTCCATGATAATACTATGCTTCATTTAGGACTGTGAAAGAAGAAAAATAGAAGACTGAAGAAGAGATGCAAAAAGTTAAGTAGAGCATTGATTAACCTCAAGTTCAAATGTCTAGTTAGAAAGCCAAGGATGATGATGATGATGGCATCAAAGAAGAAGAAAAGAGGACTAGACGTCCTTGTAGAAGCCTCAGAGCATGTGGATTAGAGGGAAATAACTCAATTTTGGTTGCATGAGGACATGCAACACCTTCACAGTGGGGGTATGTTGAGCCTCAAACCTGCACCTTCCTATACACCCTCTTAGCCTTCTTTCTCCACTCACTTCATTCACCCAATTGTTAAATAATTGCATTATAGTCTAAAAAGAACTTTTTATATGGTTTTCTGACTATACTTATGACTGTTTTTTGGTTTAGTTTTTTTGTTCATGCAGCAGTGGAAACTTGTCAGTTCCCGCAGCCAGCACAGGTTTCCGCAGCTAGCATAGGATTCCGCAGCTATTTTGTTAAAAGCTGTGCTACAGGTGTCCTATGAAGAAACGAGCTACATGGGCAAGCTCCAGGTGGCGGATATATGGAACGTGTCCCTTCAAATAAGCCAAATCATCCATGGAAGGCCACGGTCAACGAAGGTCAAAGACGAGGACAACCGAAGAGTTCAGCGGTGGCACGCCACTGTTTTGGGCACGTGAATGATACGTGGCACAGTCCTCAGCTCATGAAGGCACCAACACACCTGGAGATCGTTCCCGAGACCTGAATCTAATAGCCAACCACTCCGAAGATTTAAAGAACATGATGACAGTTACACTAGATCTCGGCTGAAGGGATCTATGTGTCTCTAGCAACGTAGTTAATAGCGTAGAAGTTTGTTAATTAGCTTTAGCACTTTGGCATTACAAATAACGCGTCGTTGAACGCTGTGAAAAATATTTTTGATATGTATGAATTCTGAACTGTTTATGTGATTCCGAACTGTTGGTTATCTTATCACCCAACTAATTTATATGCTGTTGTTTTAATACATGAGAAGACTTTTCTGAGTTCAACTGTGTGATTATTTGTTGATTGGCTGAAGTGGCAGAGGACCCCTGCACGCTGAAGTCTTGTAAAGTGTTCATTTAGTTTTATTATGTTTTTGTTTTTATCATTAGCTTGTACATAATATACTATTTGATGTTTCTGCTGTTTATATTTTCCCTTTGTTTTCTTATAGCTGTCAACTGATCAGTGCTTTTCTACAGGTTTTCTTAGGCAGCCCAAGCAATTTTTCACCTTTTTGATAACTATTGGCATATGAGATCATCTTTTCCTTCCTGCTAACTTTCATTTTCTGAAGTTTAAATTCAGCATTGTCCTTTTCAAGTTGTGAATTGCTTATTTCTTTTTCTGCTATGTAGATATCATACTACTCACCACTTTATGGTTTCTTTCTATGGTCAAGTGACTCTATCAGCAAGAAATCGGAATATTACTAATTGTAGTGTGATTTAGTTGTCATATTGCTTACTCATGGTTGCTTTCCACAAGGTAGATTGAGCTGAATGGTAAATGACTAGAAGAGTTCAAGTAGTGTGACTAGTTTCTTTTATGCAATTTAATTTCTTGTCATTTAGATATCATATTGCTTGACTTGTTCATGATTACTTCCCTAAGGTAGATTGAGCTGAAGGGTAAAGGATTTGAAGAGTTCTAGTAGTGTGATTAGTTTCTTTTATGCAATTTACTTTCTTGCCATCTAGATATCATATTTCTTGACTTGTTCATGATTACTTCCTACAAGGTAGATTGAGCCGAAGGGTAAAGGATCTGAAGAGTTTAAGTAGTGTGAATGAATTTCTTTGCTTTATGTTTGAGTTGTTTCTTTTTAGTTTTTACTTTCTTTTCATTTCAGCAGCAAGGATATTGGGCCATTGTCATTAGTTCACTATTTGATGCATTTATTTTCTCTTAAGAATTGATTTCATTTTAGTTATTGTAAATCTTTCTTCTGAGCACTTTCAAGTTTAGAAACCATCACTGTCTACACTCCATAATTCACTTTCATCCTCACCATCACACATTAAGGAAAAATAAATCCAAAAACAAACTAAAAATCTTAAAATGACAAAAGACTAAGGAAATGGTTATCTAGTACGCATAGTACACTTCACTTCGTCAGTTTACGAACCCCGGGTTGACATTTTAAATAACAATTTAGATCACACTAAATTGACCAAACAATAGGCATATGACTTTTTATTGTGACTTTTATTAGTCCTTGTCATAGGCATGATTGGGACTATAGTAATCAAAATGGTGATGTTAACATTAGGTTAAGCTAGTTAGTCTCTGCCCTACCATGTTAACATTAGGTTAACTTGATTAGTCCCTGCCATGCCATGTATAGCTTTCCTATAGTTTTTCATATTCATCCATTTCATCATCTTATTTGGCCTCTTCCCGAGGCAGACCATAGTATGTGGATTTTTTCATTTGTATATCTCACAAGTGTAAAATAATTCTCCCATTCGTCCCCTAGCATGCAATGTTTGGTTTGGTTTGCGGTTTGGATATACCTCTTGTTACATGTGTCTTACCTATGTCTTACATGTTTATACAAGTTACGTGACACACCATAAAAAACGACAATAGACCACATAGAGACTAGACTAGATGGCTTTGTGAATGGTTACCAAAGTCGGGCCTCCTTGTAAACTTATAGTACCACGGTAATTGCTCTAAGAGGGGTCTCGGTGACAGTGAGGCTAATGATCCAAAATGGATTTTGGATAAACTCCTAAGTCTAAGTGTTCCTCATTGAGGCAAATGAAAGTCCAAGGAAGTTCCTCGAAATGGCCCAATTACAAAGATATTTTCATTTTGAATCTACTGCAACTTGAATGGGAAAATTTGGACTTAGGATGGAGAAGTTATTGCTCAAAGAAGATGCCCTTTGTTCCTTAGAAAAAGGGGGAAAATCCTTTAAAAATGGAAAAAAACCCTTCGAAAGGGAAATCGCATCGAACCAAGGCAAAAGAGTGAATTTAAGTGGAAAAGGGGAAGCACCCCCAATTGCCGATTCCAAACAAATTGGGTCAGAGGAAGGCACATGCACATATAACATAAATGTGGGACCAAGCCGAGTGATATCACGATCGCTGATATCAGCGGATTGCAATCACCGATACAGTGAGGCAAAGGTGGGACCCCGCGCTGAGCGATATCACAATCACCGATATCGATGAATCACAATCGGCGATGCAATATGGAAAGACCCTGGGTCCATGCGATACATGATTGTGATAAATCACATTGCAATATCACGTTGGAGTCATACGATGGAGTAGGGCCACACACACACACACACACACACACACACACATACACATATATATACATATTATATATATATATATATATATATATATATATATATATATATATATATAATATATATATATATATATATATGCAATGCCCGGACCCGAATGGGTTATAGATTTCGTTGCATAGGTATTTGAAGTCTACCATAAAGCCCTTCATCAGATTTTCAAAGGTTTTAATGTATTTTTCAAATACAAAGGGAAAACCCCAGAACGGGCATTTGTGACATGCGATAGTGATTTAAAAGGTACACCCAATGGAAAATAAGGCGAGATTTTATAATTTTTGAAGTTTCGGAATTTGATTTTTCAATGTATTTCTCGTGTATTGGGAATTTATCCCATATGCTTAATCGATCTGATAATGCCTAATGGTGGACTTGAGAGGATTATAAGGGTGATTTAATGGATTTTCAGGTCCAAAAATCATGCCTGATAATGCATTTTTCAGAAATTCTATGTGTAATGGCATTTTCGTAATTCTCGAGTTTTTGCCAGAGAACGGCCACGATCCCTTTGTAATAGATCCTAATCATCATGCCACGCTGCAAGCAGGTGTATTATAGGAAATGATGTATTCTACAACCATAGAGCCACAGATCCAGGTGGCCAAAGTAACTGACGGGAAGCAAAAAAGCCACAGAGGGGAGTGATACAAGGAGAAATGATCAGGGAAGCTGAAAAGCCAAAACAATGCCTTAGAGAAGGTAGAAGTTGTAAGCTGAAGGCAGAGAGCAGAGAGAGAGCTTAATTGAGTAGAGGGAATGAAAATAAATGGCACAGAAAGGAAAAGCTAAAGCACAGAGCAGCCAAGGGAGTCACTTGGTGTTCAAGTGAAAAGTGAGAGAGTCATACATTACTGAGATCCAAAGAAGCCAGAGCCGAAGAGGCAGTGCCAGAGCCAGAGCCAAGAGCCAGATCCAACATCCAGAGTGAGAGCCGAGTGCCCAAAAGCTAAGAGCTTCAAGAGTTGGGGATAAAATGTTGTCTAAACCCATTATTTCTATGTAAAATGAATGGAGTTGAGTTAGGGGGCTTGTAAAAGGACTTTATCATAATCCCAGAGAGCCTAGTCGAGTTGACTAGAGCTCACAAAGACATAGCCCAAGAGTTTTGGGTGAACTCCAAATTAATATTGTTGTTTTGTGTGTCTTATTGTTGCATTGTCTCTGCTACTTTATTTACTATTATATGTATTTATATATCAGTTTGAGCACATTAAATTACAACACCTAAACAATTTTAGTAAACAACACCGGCATACCCCTTCTATTCAATCACATATTTAATTTTGCACTGGTTAATCATAAAGACTTAGGAATAATTTAAGCTTTGGGAGTGGGAGAGGTTATTGTAAGTTAGACAAGAAGCCTAAGTGCCCCATTTTTATATCAGGTGGTATCAGAGCCTAAGTTTGGTTAACCCCACCCTAAGAGAAGGTTATATCAGAATGCTTGATTGACAGAGCAAAGATTGCTTGTCTGAAAGGTGTTTGGGCAGTCATGGATTAATTGTCTGATTGATGTATGCTTGTTGCAGACTGACTATTTTTTGAGTTTGTAGAGGTAAAGGGAAAGCTATTGATAGCTCAGTCCAGGAAGGATAAGAAGGAAAGAGAGCTGAAGGCACTCTTATTATCCCAAAGGACCTCAAGGAAATCCTTGGAGCACAAGAGGTTTGTTGCAAAAGGTTGTTGAATAAGCTCTTTATTTATGTTGTTGATGTTTTTTTTGTTGATTTGCATAATGAAAACTTCTACAAGTGGGTCTTCAAATTCTGCGTTCTTCACAAGGTTATTTGATGAAGACATGAAGCAGGAATCATCCACCATGATGGATATGGTGAGAGAAATGTATGAGTATGGAAGGAAGAGCAGCATGCTTAGAGAGTAGTTGAATTCCGTAGAGGAAGAGAAGTAGTTTGTTTCTGACAAATTGCAGGAAATGGAGAGGCAACTTCATATTGAAAATATGAACCTGAAAAGTATGCATGAGTTGGACACACAACTCTTTATTTCCAACGAAGCCTTAGTCAAGTATCAGCTTGAAGGAGCAGTAAACCATTCCAGTTTGTCTTCAAATTCCTCTAAGGATGCTTATATTGGCTCTTTTGAAAAACATACCAAAGGCATAGGTTCCAAGATAATGTCAAAGATGGGCTATGAAGGAAAAGGCTTGGGTAGACATGCACAAGGTATTGTTGAACTAATAATGATTGAGGAAAGGCCTAAGTATTTGGGACTTGGCTATGGACAAGCTTATGGAGAAAGTTCCAAAGCTGCCATGAAGGCCATTAAAACAACTCCAAGAAGGAGTTGCATTACAGGTTATCAAGATTGTGAAGGTTGTATTAAGGAGGAATACAATAGCTTGAAACATCATTTGCAGGATGTAGGTGTTCAAAAGTGCATACTTGAACCAAAGAGCTGGGGAGACTCCAACAGCCTTGAAGAGATTGATGGTGTTCCAAAGGGAGACACTTCTTCATTTGATTGACCTCCTCATGAAGGAAATAAAGGTGAAAGAGAAAGGTATAAATTTGGTTCTAAACATTCTCCTTTTGATTGTGCAAAGTATGATAAATTTCCACATATGTATGGGAAAAGAGTTGCATGTTCCTTTTGTGGGTTGGATAACCATAATATTTCTAGATGTTTGAAGAGAATGGCCACATACAATAAAATTTTGAAGGAAAAGAAGCAAGAAGCCAAAGTTCCATTAGACAAGGCAAATCATGTTGTCAAGAGGGTGCACATGCAGTGCACTTATTGCCATAAGCAATGACATCTTGGTGCAAAATGTTAGACTCTGAATCCAATAATACTTCCACAAAAGCTGAAGAAAGTGGAAAGACAAGATGGCAGGAATGGAAAGGAAGATTCCATGAATGATGTGTCTCAGGATGATTCACATGATGATGCTAATGTGCAGACAAATGTAGTACCTTTGAACAGGATTGGTAAGGAACGGTTAGAGTTCTTATCCACTTAAGATCTATTGATGCATCTACATTATATTTCATTTCAACTTCGAAAGTACAATGTGCTTAAGTGAAAGTTGAAGTATGAAATGCATGCATGAGAAGGAGATGCACGAACACAGGGATGTTGATGATTTCCTTATTTTTGAACATGTATGTGTAATTGACTTGTACTGTTGATTGCTTGGACATGCATGTAATGCCATGATTGACTTGGGAGGAGTTAACTCAGTCTCCAAATGGAGATAATGATGTAGTGTTTCATCTTTTGAAAAAGAGTCTTAATGGTATTTTTCTACATGCTTGAATTAAAGATTAATTTGTTTAAAAGCATGTTTTGTGGGCTTGTTATATAGTCCAACATTTGTATGCAGATGTAAGACATGGAGCTCTTCACAAGCTGTGAAATCTCTTTCTTTTGTTGAAGCAGTGTTAGGCCCCTATACTACTAGTGTCACCCCTTATTGTTATTAGTAAAACCCCCTTATTATATTTTTGTACCCATGTAGTCCCCATATTGTTATTATTGTGCCCCATAGAAGCCAACTATTGTTGTTATTGTGCCCTTACATTATTACTGTTATGTCGACTCTGATTATATTATGACCCCTTAGACTCTTATATATAGAAAGGAGGTCTTGTCATTTGTATCATCCAAGAATTGTTCATTTTTATAACAAAAAGGAGGTTGGACCCTTGAAGAGGCTTATTTCTAAGGCATTGATGTATCTTTTCTATCTTTTTGTGAGTTGGTTTCATAACATTTGGTATCAGAGCTTTGGATTCCAGGGTTTCGCTGCTCCAAATAGGTCATCATGGAATTATCACTATAACTATTTTTCTATGACGTTTTAGAAGTGAAACAAAAAACCCATTTGAGAAGAACGTGTACTGAACCTCGGGTCTGAATTTTAGAGCTTGTCTCGCTATATTGTTGGAGATATGATCTGAGGAATTTAGGGTTTTGCAAGCTCTAGAATTTCAACTAAAACAAGACATTGTGGGACTTGCACTATAACTTGTTTGCTAAAAAGTTTCAGAAGCTAAAAAAAACCATTTGAGAATAAATTGATCTAAACCTTAGCTCCAAATTTAATATCCTTTCTCACTATATTTTTGGAGATACAGTTTGAGGAATTTAGGGTTTTTTCAAACTCCCGAATTACATCCTAAACAAGTGACTTGGGAAAATCGTCATAGTTGTCTCTCTGAGAATCAGATTGAAATTTTGCAAGAAGTTATAGAAATAGGAAGGAATATAGTTTTCAGTGTATATTTTTCAGGTCCGAAGGTCGAAAGAGTGAGACGTGGAACTTCATACAAGTTTTTCCTTCTAAAAAGGTATACAATCAGGTCATCTTGGGAGATTATACATAACTCTTTCTTGGAGAATCAAATTTTGATAAGACTAGTGGCATTGGAAAGAGGACACAGAGGGCTACTGCAGGTCGTACATTCAGAACTAGAAGATTTAAAATTGCAGAGTTACGATCATTTCAATATTGAGCTCCTAAAGTCAAGAAAGGGCGATATGAGGAATTTTGATGACAATGATTTGGTAAATTGGATACTACAGATGGAGAAATATTTTGATATACACAGTGTACCACTATTACAAATGGTTTGTATTGCCTCTAATTATTTAGAACTGGATCAATTTTTATGGTATAAAGGGCTTTGTTCTTGTAAACCACTTGTTATGTGGCCAATTTTCATGGAGGAAATGATAACACATTATGAGGATACAAAAAGAAACACCTTCTTTAGCCAATTGATAAATCTCAAACAAAAATGTTCAATGGCGGAGCACATTGAGGACTTCCAAAAATTGAATATAAGGGTAAATGATATTCCAGAGAAGAAAATGGTTGATGTCTTCATAGGGACTTTAAAGGATGACATTCATCATGAGGTTTGTCTTTGGGAACCTAATTCATTGGAGAAGGCATTCAGGTGGGCAAGAAAAATTGAAAGAGAAATTATGGAAACAAGGAATCCCACTACTCATGACTATAATTTTGGAAGTGTTTCTTCTCCTAGCCTTCCACAACCTACAAGGTTTACACCACAACAATTAGGAGAAAAAATAGAAAAAGGGCTTTGTTACAATTGTGATAGAAAATGCACTAAAGGTCGTAAGTGTGCTGAGAAGAAATTATTTTACATAGAGTATGAAGGGGAGGAAGAAGAGGATCAAGAAACATTAAAAGAAGAGGATATACGCAAGGACCCAAGCCTAGAGAAAGAAGAAATGAATATGACCATATCTTGTAAAGCATTGAAAAGAATTACCACTCCTCAAACTCTGAATATAGAAGGACATATACACAAGGAAAAGGTTCACGAAGTGAAAGATCACATCGAGAAAGAAGAAATTAATCCAACCATATATTTTAATGCATTGGCTGGAATTACCACTACTCAAACTATCAAGATAGAAGGACATATAAGGAGGAAAAATGTTCAAGTGAAAGATCACATCGAGCATTAAGAAATGAATTGGACAATAACTTGTAAAGCATTGGAAGAAATTACCACTCCTAAAACTCTCAAGATAGAAGGACATATCAAGAAGAAAAAGGTTCAAGTAGTGAAAGATTGTTGGCGTTATGGCATAGGTTTGGAGCTATGGCACAAGTGTTGTCCTTGATGGCAACTCCTTTTGGTAACAGATCTCAGTTCAGGCACTCAGAGACAAGAAAAAGACATATACGCAGGTTCATCTAAACAAAGATGCGTATACACATGGGTTATACGTTGAAAAAGTGTGTATATGTTGGGGATCATACTTTTGGTCATGGTAGTTATCCCTTAGGATTTGAACCTATGTTTTGGACCATGGCATCTCGTCAGATGTGTTGAACCCTAGTTTTGAGTTCATGGTATTGAAATGTTATGGTTTTGGACCATGGTATTGAGGAAGGCCTAAGACTATAAAAGAGGAAGGAGATCATGTGGCAAAGGATCATCTGCATTATTATTGAATATATGATAAAGTGTTAGAGTTGGTATATTGGTAATTGGGTTGTGATGCAGATCTGGATCTGAATGAAGGAGGAACCTTAGCGTGAGAGAAGGATAAGATCTATTCATGGGTCATAATCTTTAAGCTTGAATGATAGTATCTTTGTATGATTTTGATCTGCTAGATGTGGTGCTTGCTTGATTTATAAGTCTGGTAATCTGGGTTAATTAGTGATTGAATATCTGAAAGTGTGAATTATCCTTTATAGATCTGTACGCAGGTTCAGTGAAGAGAAGGCGCGTATACACGCAGGCTCAGTGAAGTCATAACGCGTATACGCAGGTTGTTTCATATGCAGATGCGTATGCACACATGTTTCAGGATGATAAAGTAGGGTATATGTTTCTAAACTGTGATCTTGCTGCTTCTATTCATTGTTGCTGTGTTCTGGGTTCTGTTTTGGTATGTGGTTACTGGTACTGTGTTTTGGGTACAACTGTCAGAAATATCTACTTGATTCAGATCTAATTGGTGAAAAGTGATTGGTTGATGGAGAATTTATTAATGGTTGATTGATGCACATGGATCGAGTCTGAAAATTTATGAAACATGGTCCCTGGAAGAAAGAGAAGGTTGTAGCCTTCTGTAGGCCAACACCTACGCACTAGTATCTTGGCTAGTGTAAGAGCTAAAGGGGGTTGTAGCTCCCTTCCAGGAGAAGCTGGAAAACAAGAGAGAGTTGTAGCTCTTTGCAGGTTGCGGCCTTCGTACTGGTAAATGACTGCACCAGTACGTTGTAAACAGAAGTTTCTAGTTAAAGAAATATAGAGACGAATTGCAGCAGGTGGTTTTCACCCACATTGGGTTTCCACCTTATATCTTGTGTTCTTCTGTGTGATTGTCTTTCTGCTCTGCTTTACTGTCTCTGGTTACTGGTTATTCGATTCTGCATCACAGATTAACAATCATCATCATAAAGTTAAAGTCAATTAAAAGTTTGCTTTGTATACGTGGTTTTCCTTCTGAATAGTTGCGTATATACACGGGTTTAATTAACTGAAGTAGCGTATACGATTTGGTTTTAGAAAAGGAATAATTGATCTGATAATACTGATTCACCCCCCTTCTCAGTATTATTTCCAACAATTGGTATCAGAGCAGGTCCTTCTGAAAAAGCTTGATCGCTTGAAGGAAGATCTTTCATCATGAGCAACTACGAGAGGGAAGCATCAATCAGGCCACCGGTTTTTGATGGGACAAACTTCGTATACTGGAAGGTAAGAGTTACTGCCTATCTTCAATCTCTGGGTACTGAAGTCTAGGATATCATAGATACAGGGTATACTTTTCCAGCATCAACTCCCATAGATCCGGCTGAGAAGAAGAAATATGAAACAAATGCAAAGGCGGTCAATACTCTATTGGGATGTCTATCACAATCTGAATTTTTCAAAGTCATGCAGTATAAATCTGCAAAGGAAATATGGGACAAGATTGTTTTGAGCTATGAAGGAGATGATCAGGTAAAACGAGCAAAACTTCAAACCCTCAGAATTCAGTATGAAAATCTCAGAATGTACAATGATGAAAGTGTGGCTAACTATTTTCTTCGTGTAGATGAGATTGTTAATTGTATGAAAAATTTGGGTGAAGAAGTAAAGGAAGCTATTGTAGTTGAAAAAGTTCTAAGATCTTTGTCCCCTAGGTTTGAATCTAAAGTTTCTGCAATAGAAGAAAAGGAGAATCTTCAAAACCTTAAAATGTCACAGCTGCATGGAATTCTAACTGCTTATGAGATGAGGAAAGGAAGACCATCAGATAGGAGAGAAGCTGCCCTCAAAGCATCTGGCAAAGGAGACTACTATGAGTCTGGACACATATCAGGAGAAGAAGAAGAATCAATTTTTGTCAAAAATCTTCAACGGGGCACTGGACGATTCCGAGGTAAGTTACCATTCAAATGTTTTTCTTGTGGAAGAGTAGGACACTATGCTGCCAAATGTCCTCACAAGGATAAGATTGACAAGGGGAAGGAACCTGTTAGAAGGTACAAGAAACAGAAT
>APFE030772833.1:0-12817 GCA_000404065.3 Pinus taeda | reverse complement strand
GACTTCATCGATAGTTGCATCCTTAAATACATTAGTGTTCCCCATAAAGTGTAGTATCTTCCGGTGATCGTTGAAAATGCATAAATTAGTAATATTGTTAAGGACGGAAGGATTATAAATAATCTCTATAGAAAAACTGTCCCTAAGAAGTAATAACCTAGCAACAACATTTGCTAATGCATCTGTAGCTATGTTACACATCCTACTAACAGAAGAAAAAAAAAATATTGAAATTTTGGAACTAAGAAATAAAACACCATAGCTCTTGTTGATAACCTTTTAGATGGGGTGACACACAATGCATATAAATCCAATATTGAGGTCAATGGCCCTTTCTAAGCCCATGATGAGTGCCTCATATTCTACAATGTTAGTTGTGCACTCGAATTCCAAGTGGCTTGAGATGAAATGTTTTATTTGTCATGGGTCTACTAAAACACAATCATCTCCATATCCCTCATGTGTCTTTGAACCATCAAAATACAATGTCTAAACATCATATGTATAAGGACAGTGTACTGCACTAGTACTATTACTAAAATTACTACTTACTGTCCAAATGCCATTTTCATCAGTTGGACTAGGAAGGAGTTCCAATTGTGTGTTAGGTGTGACTGGGGATGGATGAGAAACATAGCACCCCAGATTAGTTTCTAGGAAGCAAATTCCAACGATAATATCTTTGAAAGCCACAACTTGATTTTTACCTTCAAAGGGAGTGACATTATGTTTCATGTAAGGCTTTGAGTTTATTTGAATTTTATCGTTTGTTCCCTTATATGAAAGCCATAAGTGTGAACAATTCATAGAAAAATACCCTTGTAATTTTATGGACCAATCTCTACTCAACAATACACTGTACACTTCTAGAATGTCTACAATTACTATATTTATACATTGGTGAACTCGTTGGTCAGATGATAAGAGTATAAACACATTTATGAGTTCCTAATAGCATGGACAAGAGTCTTGTCCAACTAACTGATCTATGCATCTATTTGATCCCATTTTGCATTGATTTTATTTTTTACAAATAAAGGCATTATGTTTACGCATGCATTAGAATTGACTAATAAATTGTGCACATTTTAATTGAAAATTTCAAACGTTAAAAAAAATGGAGGGAAGGGAGTATTTGCATCCATTGTTGAAGTGTTAAGTACATATTCCAGGGAACCAAAGGACTTATCATATCCCTTTTTTGAAGAAGAATCATTACCTAGCATGAACTGTTCAAGTGCGCAGACAAGCAGCTCTCGTTGGTTATGATCAAATAGTTAGATATTCACATGAGATTTCTTCATATGTTCAACTATGTTGTAATCCAGTGTGGGAGACATTGATGATGTGTCTAGAAGAGCTGATTTATCTACTACTTCCGTAACGATGGGATTACTTTTGATATTTGCAAAAGTACCTTTGACTGTAGTGACACTGCCAAACTTCCTCTGAGTGTTTTGGGATGACTTGAGGGGCAATTTGATCTTCCTTAACAAATTCACTTTTAACTTTTTTCTTCATCAACTCTTGTGTACAGGGTAGGCCTTGACCTCTTAAGTTGTATTGAGTGTTCTGTTGTTGAGCCACAACCTCACTGAGTGGTTGTTGTTCAACACTCTTCTTGTCAGCTATGAAAACAACTGTGTATTCATTGCTTATCTCGCATTCACAATTTCATCGGAAAGAACATACTCTTCCTTCTCTTCATCCAACTCAGTCAGGTTATTTGAAAGTATTGTATCAATAAAATGTTCAACAAGAGTATTCATGTGGTGGTTCCATTCCGAGCATGTTCTTTTTGAATGATACTCTTGATGAAACGAACAATATTGTTCCATGCCGATACTCCCAACATTCAACACAGTGTTTCAACTAACTTGACCAACTCGTTGCTACTGCTATCAAAGTTGGCCTCCCTTCCCATAAAACTAAATTTAGGAGGCTTGCTACTCACAGTGGTCTCACTTGGCCTTTGTTTTAACTCTCCCAATTCATTGGACAAAGACTTAATGGTTTGGGTCAAGTTCTCACAATGAGTTACTTCTTTCTCCTTGGCCTTACTTATGGAGGTCTGAGACCCTTTACCTGTCTCTTTGGAGTCCTTTGTTAGTTCTTCATTTGCAATGACTCCAATTGTGCACAAGTTCTTTTCAACTGCGATAGCTTCTTCATAATTTTCACCTAATCTTGGCTTCACAATTATTTTCATGATCTGCACAAAAGCTTCTTGATAAGGCATATGTGTAATAATCAATAGTGATGGATTCATGGGGTTTTGTATGTTTTGGAAATCTATTCAATATAAGATTAAACCTATGATTGAAATCGTTCACTTTCTCTTTCTGCTCCATGTTAAGACCGTCCATCTCTATTAACAACATGGTGGGGGTTTTACCATCAAAAAACTTCTCAAGAAATAGTTTCTTAAAACCCATCCAATTCTACATTGAGTTTAGAGGAAGGCTATAATACCATACAACTACCCTGTCGTCTATGGTACATGATAAAAGTCTACATGCAACATCATGATAATGTACCTCAAGAATTTGCAAGTGTAGGTAAAAGTTGTCCAAGTGATCTTCCACCTTCACTACTTTGTGAGGATCATACTTTGTCAGTAGCTTCTCCATGTGCCTCGACATCTTGTGTAACACACCCGATAATGCAGGTGGCCCCCTAAGCCATCCAGTCTAGATCTTGGTGTGCCATATCTTCCTCATTGTTTTCCTCCTCTTCATGAGAATTTGATGCGTCTTATTATTCTACTTCACCGCTTAATCCATAGAAAGTATCATCTGAGAGTACAATGGTGCCCTCTTCACCACAGTTAAAATATGGAGACTTCTTTAGTTTCTCTTTGTTTTCTGCAATCTACCCCAACTCTTCAAGGGGGAAAGAACCACATCTTCAACTGTTGAAACCACTACTCAGGTAGGGGTGTTCATGTTCCTCTTTGGAAAATATTAAATATTATATACTCCGAGTATCAATCAAGTAGCTCTTGCAAACTTAAAGGTGATAGGATGGATGGCTCAAATTTGGTAGTAAGAGATTTTGTAAGTTTGTCTGATATCGGGTTTAGAAGAATCACCAACTTGAGAAATATGAGCAGTGTAGGTGCCGAGAATATTGTTGCCTTGATTAGAAGAAGTAGGATTTGGTTGGGTGAGGTTATGAGCCATAAAACATTGGCTTCCCTCTTTTTAGCACCATAAATGTTGATGGTACTAGACCTACCAATATTCAAGGGATATCCCCGATATGTTGTCCCAATTAGACCTCACATTGTTTGGGATAGGAGACCCATCTAAAATTTGGCTCGATTTTTGGTTTCTTTCAAACCATGTAACGAAATGAAGTAAAATTTGAACCATTGAAAACCTAGCAACAAAACTAAAGCAATGAAAATGCAAAATAAAAGTCGCTAAATTTTTATTTCAAAACTAAAGCAATGAAAATGCAAAATAAAAGTCACTAAATTTTTATTTAAACCCTTATATATATAAAATGATCGTAGTGCATGAAACATATGAACTCACATACACTACTTATAAAACATCCTATATAATCATTTAACATTTAATTATTATTCTTTTATTTTTCTTATGTTTTAATTTTCTCTTATTTGCCATTTACAATAGAAATGCAAATATCAAACTATGTAATGAATTCAATTGTAGATTATTGTGAATGTAAGCTATTTCTCAATGTTAATTATATCATTGGTAAATTTGTAAAATATTATACCTTGGTGTTTATGAACCTTCAACATTGATACCTCATTCTTTGTGGAGTTATGATAAAAGTGAGAAAGTTTTTCATAAAAAAACATGATATTGAGCAACTCATTATATTTCTCCATGGAATTTGACACGATATTCCATATTTAAATTGTTGATGTCCTTCATTGTAAATTGCTAAACTTGGATTAAGGTGGAACAAGTAATAAAGATATCTTTGTGGTTAGTTTTCCCAATAAAAAGTGTTTAGGATAAATATATTATTTATTTTTATTCCTTTCTATTCATTTTTGTTCTCTTTTTTGTGTTAAATTCTCATGCTTTATTTTGAGAGGTTGAAATTGTATACTTAATATTAGAAGACATCTTCCATGACTTTACAATTCACATCCATCAATTGCATTGTCTACAAAATTGTACATGATAAATAGGGGCACACCAAGAATCTAATATGTTGCATACACATTGATTGACCAAAAAATAATATGATATGTCACTGAAACATAATCACTACCGTCCATAAAGTACAAGTATTGCAAAACAATGAAATGTTCAAGATGAAAAATATTTTTCACCCACCAATATATGTATTTGTGGTTTTTTTGTAAGCCTTTATTTGAATGCCTGGAAAAAGACATATGTAAACCAAACATCAATGGACCACATCAAAACAAATTGGAGAAATATGAACACCCACTTTAAAGAAGATAGGAAACAACTTTGAATAATATTATCTTTATTAAAACAATATCTCTAAAGATTATCTGTGAATTTCAAATATTTTTGATTGAATTCCAAAGATTTATTAACTTTGACTCCAATGTCTTAACACATCGCTATCCTCCCCATATGATTTGATTTTTATTTATGCCTCATGCAATGTGATAGCGTTACCTTGCAATTCCTGCTAATAGTTTAGTTTATTTAAATTTCAGGCCAATAAATTTTATCTTATTAAACCAATGAGTGTCTTTAAGTATGACAATGAATTTTTAAAGATGAATTTCTTTTTAATATCCTTTATTTGTTCTTCCTTTTGACATCTTACTAGACCCACTTCATTAAGTTCTCTTTGCATCTAAAACATTTTTTTAGGAACAATATCCTAAAAAAACCCAAGTTTCTTCTCCTAAAACTGTCATGAAATCATGATAAAAGCTCTTCACACATATTTGGAACCAAACATTTTGTTAGAGAAACCTTGTACTTTGCAATAACCAATGTACATAACTGGATTAGCATTAGATAATGTAATTTCTAAATAGTTTTTGGAAACATGTATTTTATTTTATGGTAAATCACTAACATATCAAAATGAGGTTAAAAATGTTAATTTCGAAACAAAGTTCAGCATTGACATAATGGTAGATGGAGTTATGTAAGAAAACCACTAGATTGTAACTAAAATACAATGCAAATAGGTAATTTTTTAAAACAAAGTTCAGCATTGACATAATGGTAAATGGAAATTTGTGAAAAGACCCCTAGATTATATATCAATTCTATTTTACAATACAAGAACGTAACTTGTTTCTTTAAACTGTTCAAATAAAAAGGTAAAATGCCATTCAACTACCATCAGCTACCTTAAATACATAAACATAAGTACAGTTAAAACACTAAACATGTGGATGCATTGACTGTCGTACTCATAGTGACACCGGACTGTCGTACTCAACACTTGTCCTAATTACAAAATTGCTGACGCAGAACCGGTCATACTGAACATTCACATATTAATTACAGTCCTTTCCGGTAAATTTTAATCACCTATTAATTACAATCCTTACCACTAAATTTTAATCACCTATTGATTACAATTCATTCAACTAAATTTGTTCAACTGCAACTGTGACGTCTTCTTCTTCTATACTAGTGCTGCAAGACTGTTGCTTCAAAGCCATTAACAGCTTCATAGAACAAGATGTAGGCATTCATGGCATCTTTTGGATCAGAAGTTACTGTTTTGGATGACCCAAAAAAACTATGCAAAGCACTTTCCTCTATCGTTTCCACCTTCTCATCATCACACATGAGCCATTGGTCACCGCTCTTCACTAAAGCAATGTAATGTCCACAATTCATCCTCCATCCCATATGCACCACTACAGCAAATAAAGAGTACAAAGAATCGGCTGCATCTTGATCTCCACAACTGTTAATGGGCAGTCTAAACTCCTTGGAGAATGCCACTCGATACAACAACTTCTTGAATCCCACCACTTCACCGTCGTTTGTGTACTTGAAACGTTTCAATTGGCAAATGAGAACTTGGGGTGGGGACTTGATTTTCAATCTCTTTTCAGCTTCTTGCAGATGGCAGCAGTTATCGCACCAGTACTTGTCTTTCCCACTGAGTTTTTCCACAGCGCTGAATGCATTTACACAGCTTGACAGCGAATAATTTTGTTGTATCTCCACGCTGAGATCTATAAACGGTTCTTCTCTGCGGGTTACACTCTCACAACATAAACACCGAATTTCGTTTGTAAATGTACCTCCAAAGGTCTGCCTAATAATACTAATTTTACTATTATTCTTTGGGCCTCGTTGCGTCCCAAATTGATCTTCAGCTTCCTTATCCTGCAGGGGAGGATTTTGCGTGTTATTAGATCCTGTGATTTCTTCGTCGAGATTATTCAAAAGAAATATCAAAAACTCATGTGCATCGTGATGGGTTTCACTGCAACGGAAAATCTCGTTCCCTTTCATTACCAGCTCTCCAAACTGTAGGGGACAGAGTTGAGGCATATTTTTGGAGTGCATGAGATAGAACAAATCGGCCAGGCGTTTTAGTAGATTATCGTTCTCATTCTTACTTCCGCCATTACCATAATATTGGAGTAACTTATTTCTGAAAGGAGCGCAGAAATAAAGAACCTGAACAACACTATTGAGGTAGCAAGTATTGCCCAGATTTTCAAGACCTACATAGCCCTGATGATCTTCATTGTTTGTTGGAAAGATTTCTGACACAATATCTGCAACCCTATGACGTTTTCTCCTCAAAGCTTTCAATCCCGAATTCAGAATATCCATGATTACTAATCCTACTTCAAAGTTCACGAGCAGAATATTTCGCGAGTATCAATTCCTTTCAAATGGAAAAATAGAATCAGATGTGGTGATTGAGTATCAATTCCTTTCAAATGGCAATGTAGAATCAGATATGGTAATTTTATAGGAAAATGACCATGGGAAATACGTAGACATGGATTGCATTAATTTTGGGCCGACTTTTCCGTGTGCCCAACTTATTTTTATTATTACCTCTCAATCTTTCTAACTTTATTGGTATTGTGGTATTGTACATTTCCGGAATATCCTGAAATTTGAAGGTCAATATTTTTAATGAAGTTGTTTTTGTTCAGTTTGGACAAATTTTTCCGCGGGAACAAAAATCCGTTGGAGTTTGGTTATTTTTTTTCAAAAAATGTAATCTTCTAAATAGATTCAATACCATAAAAATTTTTAAGGGCAATTAAAATCTCCAAAAAATTTATCTAGTTTTTACTAAAATCTTGCCACAATTTCTATTATTTAATGGACAAATTTACATCATTAGACTAAGCATATTTGTATTGTACATTTGGAAAATATCTTGAGATTCTATGCTCACTAAGAAAACAATCAACAATTCACCATTCTCCTCATCACAAGATTTTGAAAATATATCTACATATCTTGAGATTCTATAGTTGAGGAGAGGGTATAGCACTTGTTAACATTTCCAAGAAAAATCTACACAAGTTCAACAATTTTTTTTCTTTGAATAGGCTTTATTTTTATGTTTTCCTCTTCCTAACATTCATAGGCTCATTAGTTCGCCAATGGATATAGAAGGTGATACCAAAACCCAAAGGACAAAGGGCTCTCATATAGTGAAATAGAAAAGGAAGGAAATAGAAAAGGAAGGTGATCCCAAAACATGAAGGACAAGTGGGATGGGTAGTAAAGATATACATTTTTTTAACATTTTTGTGTAGCAAAATCTATGTGGCAGTTGATTTATCGGGATAATCACTTGAGAACAATTACAAGGTCCCAAACATTTTAATGGATTGGGAAAGTCTGGAATAAGGGAACATTCAAAATGTCTTTAATCATTAGAAAGTGTTGAGATAAGTGAGGATTGACATGGTCACAACAACTTGTCGTTAGCAATTTTTTTTTAGCAATGTTAATAAGTTACTTTCAAGAAATATGGAGATTCTCTTTCAATAAAATGAGAAAGCCTCATATTACAACTTTTTGGTATAATGGTTGATGCTCAACATAAGAACTAGGGAATGACAATGAGATTAGATATTGGTGGGAGGAGTTTTCAATGGAATACATTGAAAATATCACATCTATTTGGAGGGAGGAATTTCTTACAAAATACTTTGAAAATATCACATCTATTTGAAGGATGTTCCAGGTGAACTCAAATGGGTAATGAATTTAGTTCGAGGTGAGTATATGGTTACCAATAACTATCAGTCCTTATTCTCTCATGCTAGGGTCTAAGGAGACTATGTGGACTAAGTTGTAATAGATGAGAGTACCTTATAAATGCATTGTTGGTATTTGTTGTATTCTTTGCATGATTGGCCTCATGTATTGCACATTGATGTGACTTGAAAGAGGTGCCTCTTCCTCTCAATTATATTTTATGTGTATTTTGCATTTCTTTTTTTTGTTATTTACTACACCATTTTTTCTTTTGGTGGTGTTATGCATATGTTTTTCTACCTATGATTTTATAATTCTTGTTAGGAAGTGAAGGTTGTAATATAATCCAAATCAACAAATTAAGGTTTTGGATGCTAAAGGATCATAAATATTGTATTGTAAATGATGAAGTTGATTGATGATGAAAGTTAAATGTGCCACTCTAAATATTTTGTTGGTTGTTTTAGTTAGGGTTTTCAAAGTAAAACTCTAAGTATTATATGTGATTTCTATTGTTTACTTTTTTATTTATAAAATGTTTGTGCATTACTTATAATACAATTTTAAAACTTACTTGTATCCTCTTCATATGGCTTGTTTTTCCCAGCAAAGTGCTAACATGGAAGCTACTCCAAAGGAAAAAATTCCATGATCTAGGTTAGGGTTCACTATGTAAGCAACATAATAAATGTACATCTCATTTATTTATGGGTTCCCCCTTCACATTGCAAGCATGGAGGGAGGTGGAAGGGCATTCATGACTTCCTAATTTGTGGAAAAAGATGACAGAGGATGACAATTTCAAGGGTTGGTTTATATGAATGGACCTAAAATCTTACAAGACGCTGTCATATCTAGTAGTATGGGGGATATAGAAACGTAGAATGCTAGCATCTTAGAATGTTATTACCCTCCATCCCTTCATCCTTCCAAGTTAAATCTTTGGATTGAGCCTATTTTATTCCTTTAATTTCACTAACCTTCCCAAATCCCATTTATCATTGGTGACTTTTGGATAAAGAATAATTCTTCTTGGAACTTTTTTTATGGTGCCTAGGGTGAATTGTGTCAAGTATATAGATTGGGGTTTTTTTTTATATTGATGGAATCTAACATTTTTTATGTCAAGGAAAACATAGGGTTAGAAACAAATAATTCTAGTGAACTTAAGGCCATTTAGTATTGCCTAAAATTTGCTCTAAATAATAATCTTAGGTCTCTTTAGTTATAGGGAATTAGCTTTTGTTAATAGAAGGGTTAATGGAGAGCTATAAATTTATAACAAAAGTCTACTCTCTTTAGCACAAAACTTGAAGGACATTCCCATTTAGTTTTTCCACATATTTTTCTCTCATATGTATGGGAAACATAATCCTCTAGTCAAATTTATCTCTAAATAGGCATTACATCTGCCACAAAAATTTATATTAGAAAAGGAACATTTGGTTGTGGTGGCAGAGGGGGGGAGGGGATATAAATTCTATCAAAATTTTAATTCTTCATATGTATTAAACACTAGTGGGTGGGATATCATGTACTTATGTTAGTTTTATTGTTACATCTCTTTAACATATAATTAATTGTGGTGACTTGAAATGAAGCCTTATTTTTCTATTTTTGTGAAGATGTATCGTGAACACTTTCTTAGCCACTCATATATGAAAGATGATATTGGAAGCTCTTTCCTAGAGTTCTAGTCCATGGAACAAACATAAGGGTCAATAGCTCAATAAGTAGAGTACCACTGTTGATACTAATATCAAATTTTCCATGAGAATTGTATTTCAAATTTTCATTGAAATAATAATAAGTTTTTATTTGAAGAAACCAAAAAATATTAATGAATTATAAAGATGGAAGATGAAAATACCCTATATGGAAGTATTTTTTAGAACATTATATTAATCCCTTCATTAAATTTTCATATTCATTTTTAATTCATAATTTCAATTGAATTTTTTTTATGGTTTGCAACCATTTTTTGATAAGATTGTGATTGATCAACAAATAACATAAACCAATATTTTCTAATGCATATAAATAAATGATAATAAAGGAAACCATGAAGCAAACTACAAAAAGGAAAAGGTAGAGATAGAGATAGAGTGTATATATAAATCGCATTATATGCAAAGAGTACATTCATAGAATGAAAACATAGAATGCATGCATAAGTCATATTGTTCTATTTAAACTATTAAATCATATTGGAAACTATATTTATCCAAACTTGTTGTGGTCATGGATGTGACACCAGAATGATTATTGGGGAAACTTGTGAAAACTTGCACTCAGGAGGATTTGTTAACATGTCTCTTGTCAGGTATGTAAATTCATTATTATTTATCATAATACTCATATTATTCAGTAGAAATGAGGGTATTTTATAGAATTTTTCTTTTTTGTTATTAATAACATATTATGTTTAATTTAGTTCCATTTTGTTCTAATTTGGGACGGTGCACCTCAAAGGTTTTATACCTCTTGTATCAATATCTCTCAACATACCTTTGAATATAGTGATAATATCATTTATTTTTGTGTTATGGGATGATATGCCATGGAAGAACATAAAATTAAGGTATTTATTATGGTAACTTTATTTCGAATGTTATATAAATTTTTCATAATATTTTAAAATTGAATGCTAAATTTTCAACTTAATTGGTTCTCCAAGTTTTAAATTAAAATATTCTGTATGTATTTATATTTACTATGGATTAGAAGATATTTTTTATCACAAAATTTAGCATTATCTTTAAGAGAAAGGGAAATAGGTCTCATGACCACATCCTCTTTCTCTATCTCTTTCACCCACATGCAAGGTACAACACATGCAAAATGAATAGGGGACATACACATTTATTCCTTTCATTGGTGGTAAACAAATTTCTTTTCACAATTGTATGCTTGACTCTAATTCATATGCCAACATAATTCCATTGAAGGTCATGAATCAAATTGAGTTAAAAAACACAAGGCCATATAGGATTGTGTGTGGATTTGACTCTAAATTTACCCATGTCTATGGTTTAATTAAATATGTCAAGGTTGCTTTAACTGATAAATCCTATGATGAATTTCTCATGGCATCATAATTTCAATCCACATTTCATTTTTATTTTATTTTAAACATAGGGTATTATGAGCTTCTTTTTTAGGGTACCCTCTATTTTTCCTAGGGATAAATATTTAGTAACATTTTGCTCGAATTATGAACAAGTCTCCTCCTTCATCACCATTGCATTTAAAGGGAATTATATTACACAATGAAACCATCTCATCATCTCATTTGCGTAGTGGATCTTTGATGAAATTTTACAATTCAAAAGTGTACTTGAGGAGGAAACTTGCCCCTAATTAGAGCCATCTATTACCCATTATTATTCCTTGGGGAACATATTGGATTCCATAAGTAAGAAACTCAAAGCATCCCCTATTTAGAAAAAAAAAAAAAAGTTGGAGAGAAAATATGATGCCATGAACAAGTTGTCACAATGTTTATTAGCTACAACTACCTTGACATATTTAATTAAAAGGTAGACCTAGATATATTTAGATTCAGATCCACACACATTCTTGTATGGTCTTGTGATTTGTAAGTCAGGTTGATTCATGACCTTTAATTCCATTACATTGGTAGAGGCTCGAGAGTCAAGAATACAATTGTGTAAACATAAATTATTTACAATCAATGAAAGGAATAAAGGTGCATATTGCCTATTTTTCCAAGCATAATACACATTTTTCATATATTTTACGTAGTGTGTGGGTGGAAGAGATATAACAGAAGAGGATGTATTCCTGAGACTCTTTTCTATTTCCCTTGAAGACAATGCTAAATTTTGAGGTAATATTTTTGGTGTCTTCGTTGGGGTATAGTGAGGCCTCACACTATGGAGTTACATTTTTTCCTAAAAATTTTTGTGGGAATGCTTGATTCCTGGAAAACAAAAATGTTATGAAAAGCATGAAAGAAGCACAAGTTTAAATATGGATATTTTTGAATATAAACAAAACAATAGGGGGATTCACTACTAAGGTGACAAGTGTGGTGGATCCTATTGTTGTTGGGGATTTAGTGAGGCCTAACACTAGGGTGCTATTTTCTTACTATCAAGGCCATAGATATTGTCCTCAGAAAATCACAAAAGCACAATGACAAATTTCATGCATAAAATTAGATTGTACGAGTTACTAGAGGGACCCTCAATCCATTGTAATATAAATATGGAGGATAATATGTGCACCTAGGGGGTAGCCAATGGGATGTGATTAAAAAATAAATAATATAATAATAACTGGCAATTAGTATATATTGTTTATCATACTCATGATAAAATATAGATTGACATGACTATCATATTATTGGAGGTTTTTTGGATGCATTATTTTGTAGGAACCTTGACTTATGGAGCATGCCTTCCATAAGGAGTAATTGACATGCTTACTCTATCTTGAAGGTGTTTCTTTATATTTTTGTATTTTTTGTGGTTGATGTTTTGGGAATTTTAGACTTTGAAGGTTTATACTTGAAGTTTTATAGTTTATAATTTTTCGATTGCATATATTAAGGTCTACTAGAAATGGAATAAAATATTTTGGTTGGGCACAGAGGGGGAGATTTTTGTTTTACTTTTGTA
>APFE030772826.1:97056-234209 GCA_000404065.3 Pinus taeda | reverse complement strand
AAAACGAGACCCACCGGTTAACCTCCCAGCCTACTCCTTGGGTACTCTTCTTCCCTGCGGACCCCCGAGCTGCAATGGGGTTGTACAATGGAGGAAGGCTCTAGCTGGCAGAGGAGAGCACACCTTGGCTCAAGAGTCCCCTCTCCAGAAATCCTCTACCTCACCAAACTCACTATAGCTTCGTAATCACTGCTCTGACATCATATCATCCATCCAACCATAGGGTTCCAAAAAGTCCCCTCTTCCATGGCTTGCCCCTTCTTTTATAAGAGTCTTCATAGATGACACTTGTCATGTCATGCATAATTATAATATTTTTTTTATTTAATAGCTTGATTATTCACCTACCCATGTGTCACTCTCTCATCCAGGGTCGCCCAAAATTATTTACTTAACTTTTTATTTAAAACTAATATTTTCCTCACCTCACAAGATTCCTATTTCTTCTCCTAGTTGTGTCTTTATTCCCCCCTTTTATTCCTTAAATTGTGTTTATTACTTGGAGTCAATTAACGAGTCAAGATTTTATCCCCAATCTACTTCCTAAATTAACTCAGGTTATCTCTTAGAGGGATATTCTTATGTTGGTTGATGCCACATGGAGTTTCTCTACATTTCTCTAAATTTAATTTATTTTTCTTATTTTAACTCACCTTCCTCTTTTATTAATTAAGGTTTACTTGGTTTAGGATTAATCTTTAACCTTACAATATGTTTGCTTTCCCCTTTTTTCTAATTAAACCACCTAATCTATCTAGCATTTTCCAACATGGGGAGGGTAGAATTTTTAAGGTACTCTATTTATTTCTTCCTATGATCCTCCTTATTCCAAGTTTTATTTTTGATTTAATTACCTTGGTTTTTAATCATCATTTACCCTTGATTTAACTCCCTAGTTTTCATTCCTTACTTATATATATTTATTAGCATTTATTTTTAATGATTCCAAGGGTGCCAAGTTTGGTTGTGCCCTTCAAGAATTTCCCCTGAAATTCCAAGGGTGCCACGCCAACAGTTTAATTGTGGTGCCAAGGGTGCCAAGTTGGTCGTGCCCTTCAAGAATTTCCCCTGAAATTCCAAGGGTGCCACACCACTTGCCCTTCAAGCATCCAGTGAATACGAGGGGAAAATATCGTGCAACGTCATAGACCACTATTATCTCTTATGTTGCCTGTTATAGTGAGACTAATGGTGCCAGGGATCAAGGAAACCGCTTTGATGCGCGCCCCCCAGTAGGCTCCTCATGAGCGACCCAACTTTGGGATCTGCCCTCATGGCATCGTGATCTTCAAGGCGAAGGTGTTTCAACCCTTCCAGCCCAAGTCACGGCGGGAGTGATAGTGGGTGAGATCAGGGACTCTGTCCTACCCCTCCCATGTAGTTCCATCCACCTGTACAACCCCATCACCCATATGTGAGGCATTCGGTCAAGCAACTAATCTGTGCCTGCAACCATTAACATATCATCAGAATATAGTTAAACATATATGGCAGATTTCAAGATCGACTTAGACTTTAAAAGATAAAATAATATGAATTTTCATCAAACCAGGTGTCATCGACATGTCATATGCGAGCGCCTCTGATTGTTTCCTACCATACTCAATAAACATCAGTAACAAGGTCTCTCAATGTTATTCATTATCATAATAGCATCATTTACAATTTCTGGTCATTCACATCATTGTCCATTGTAAGCCTGAACTAAAGAAAGTAGGTAACATAGGGGACACATCCCTCATGTCTGTCATCATTAATCATCAATGGAAACATACATATTCATTAAGCTATCAACATCGTAACATCATAGAAATATACCTATTCATCAAATTTATCATCATTATGCTTTTAGTAGAGTGCATGCATATTCTTTACTACCCACGTCATAAGTTCAAATAGAGACCAAACTTAATTATTTAATGTTGCAATCATCGGAACACTGATAGATAAGATACATAACCATTCATGCTATCATAATATCAATGGAAAGCATTTATAAACATCACAACCATGAATATCTCAAATAATAGTGTCATGTGTCCGGATCCTCAACCTGAGGTCCTCAAAGAATAAAGCGTGGGCCTTATGTCTAATTAAATGTTTGTGTCATCTCGCTATCAGTCAACTAGAGCGGGCACTACAGGCAGCTTCTTCAAAAGTGGATGGCTCTGCTTCAATTAGTTTTCTCATGTAGGTTGCATACCCAGAATATCATTTGGGCTTCTTGCTTTCCATGAATGTACCTTGAGCTACTTCATGACCTTTTGCATCTAGGAGTGTAGACTTCAACCAGTTAGGTCTTTTTTTGGTTTCGGAAATTACCATAGGTTGTATTAGTTCACAGGGACGTTCATCTTCATGGTTTGATTCTTCTTCTTCGCTAGTAACTTCTTCTTCGAATACTGAAACATATTCATCATCAAAGTCCGTAGGGAGATCCTTTGATTTCTTGAATGAAATATTTTCGTCAAATATCACATCTCAACTAAATTCTATTCAGTTTCCTTCCTTTATGTAGATATTATAGGCTTTAGAAGAGTTACTGCAACCCACAAAGTTTCCCTTCATGTCAAATGGATTCGACTTCTTTATTTTGTCCTTAGGTATATGTATATAGACAGGACAACCAAAAATCTAGATGTGATCTACAATTGGTTTCTTCCCACTGAACAACTCTTCAGGAGTCTTGTTATCTAGAGACCTGTGGGGACTTTGATTTTGTATGTATATAGGTGTCTTTGTAGCTTCACCCCACAAAAATTTTCAGTAATTATTGAACATGTAACATTGCTTTTACAATTTCTTCAATGGATCAATTCTTTCTTTTTGCAACTCCATTTTGTTCGAAATTATATGAGACTATCAACTCCCTCTTAATCCCAAAATCCTTATAGAAAGCTATGATTTCCTTAGATGTATATTCTCCTCCATTATCGGATCTTAATATCTTGATTCTTCTTTCTGTAAGGTTCTCTACTTTAACTTCGAATTCTTGAAATTTTGTAAATACTTCATCCTTGGATTTCATTAAGTAAACCCAGGTCTTCCTTAAATGATCATCTATAAATGTGACATAATATAGATGACCTCTAAGTGATTTAGGATTCATAGGACCACAAACATCGGAATGAATAAGATCCAATATTTGTTTTGACCATGAAGCACTGCTTCCAAATGGTCTCTTGGTGTTCTTACCCAATGCACATCCTTTGCATACTCCTTTGTGATCTTCTTTTAATTCGCGGATTCCATTTAATATTGAACTTAGATTTGGAAGGATTTTGAAATGGAGATGTCCAAATCTTCTATGCCAATGTTCACATGGTCTAATTTCAATGTGAACCAAAACTTGAGCAAGAGGAGATATCAACTTGTAATGTCTTCCTTCATGAATGCCAATTGCTCTAGAATTTTCAATGCTTGATTTCTTACTCCATACTACAACGTTTCCATCAATGAAAGCCAATCTATCATCTTTATCTTCTTGACTTGAAATGGAGAGTAAATTCTTATGCAAACCTAGAACAAATAGGAAGTTGTTGAGATGAATATTGCCTCCATTCTCCAGCTCCATTGAGGTTGATCCAATTCCTCTTACATGATAGCTCTTATTATCTCCAATTTCTATGCAGTAGGAATATTTTTCTTTTGATTATATATTTAGTTGCTTTTGATGACCATTCATTTTCCTTGATGCACCACTATCGATCACCTAAATGTTCTCATCTTGAAATGTGCCAGTGAACTATGAGAAGATTCCTTCATCCATTGTCTTGGTCACTTTCTTCTTTGGAGTAAATAGAAGATTCCATGCTTCCTTGATACCCTTATTGAGATGGCTTGCTACCTTTGAACACTTCTTGAGGAACTTTTTTTAATGTAGTAGAGATATTCATAATGCCATTAGCCAACCTTAGCTCTGAAACCATGTTGAGAAATCTATAGGGCTATGATTAGAGTGATTTCTCTTTCCTTGATAACTGCTTGTGATGTATTTTTAACTTTTTCCTACTTATTAACTTCTTTACTTATTATTATGTTTGTATATCATCAAAAAGATACCAAAACAAGAACAACAAGAACACATAATATAGGTTGCAAGCGAGGGCCAAAACCTCTCCAATTGAGAGGAAAACTCGCAAATCCCTTCTCTTCCTTATAGATTCTTCAATTGACGAATTCCGGGACCTATAGACAAAAATCAATACCCTCCAAGACCCAATTCCAATCTTTTTGGATGATGTTCTTTCCTTGAATAAGTCAAATCCCGTCAAATCTCTTCTAGTAGCACAACTTCGACCCCCAGCTACAAAATTCCGACCTCTACTACAAACCTAAAATTTTTGGCCCTCCTACAGTTGTTGTTGCCACACGTGTGAGCTTTGATTTAGCCTTCCAAGGCTTCATTAGACCTTTACTTGGCTTTCCTTCTCTTCTTGAAGATCGAACTTATAGAGGGAAACCCTATATCTATTGCAAAAAACCTAGCCTTCCTTTGCACTTGTGAGAGAGAAATAGCCCAAAACCAAGTCTTCTTCGTCCTCTTCCTTTTTTGCTTCCTTCTTCTTCCTCTTCCTTTGATTGAATGAGTGAGAGATGAATGTGCTTCAAGGAGGTCATGTTTCCTCCTTTATATATGCTCCTCAAGGTGAACATGGCTCCGTATTTTAGGTTGACTTGCTAGCTGCTAGGCCGACTTGATCTTGAAGGGTATTTTGACGCTTTGAAAGACAAAAAAAAAAAAATTCTTTACAAGTTACAATGTGCTCGAAGGGGTCTTCAACTTATGACAATGACTCTTTTGACTTCTTGACCTAGGACAAACCCTAGAAGCACTTAATGGGTGCTAGACCTATAAAATAAAAGACCTTGAGCATGAAACCCATGCTCCAAAAATAATAATATTAATTTTCTTTCATTTTACAATTTACAAGAATAAAAAAGTGCATTTCATATTTATGAAGATTAAACCTAGTTACACATTTCTCAATAGCTTTCACATCATCATCATCATCATCATCATCATCATTTGGTTTAGATACTTTATCTTGGATGTATTGCAATAATTCATGTTCTTCTAGGACAAGGTCAATCCTCTTCTTCCATGCTTTGAAGTTACAGGCTCCATCAATTCTTTTGCCCTCCTTGCATATAGGAGCCATTTTCTAAGAAGTCTTAGACATAGAGGTAAGATATTCTAGCAAGAGAGAGATTGAACTTTCTTCCTTCACCAAAGCTTTGATACTATGTTGATTATTTCAAATACAGTAGATGCAAGTATTTTATTTCTAAACTTACGATAATTACTTATAATGATATTTATGTTGTTTAACGCAATAGAGAGATCATTAAGTAATTATACTTCGGAAATTCAACCAAATAGACAACATAGCAATAATGATCATAGTGCACAAGAAGACAAGAATATTTCACCCTGGGAAAACCACCAAGGGGAAAAACTCAGCCAACCTTTTCTTTAGAGAACCAATGCAACAAGAGATACATCAAATTCAAAGTTATGGACAAATTGAGCAGTAACAGCATCCACCAAGTGACCAAGTTAGCCCTCTTCAAACTGATTGAAATATCAGAGATAACATAGAGAGTGGACCTCCCTTTATGCACAAAGACGAATCATAAGGAATGTGGTCCAATAACGCAAAGATAAATCACAAATGATCTCCTCTTTTCCACAGAGAAGTACCTCAGGGATCTCGGCCCTATACACAACAATTAGCCTCAGGGATCTCACCCTTATACACAGGAAATATCCTTAGGGATCTCATCCCTATACACAAAAATTAGCCTCAAGGATCTCAACCCTATACATAGAAAATAGCCTTAGAGATCTCAACCCATACATAGAAATTAGCCTCAAGGATCTTAGCCCTAAGCACATAAAACTATCCTCGGTGATCTCAACCCTATGCATAGATAAGACCTCAGGAATTTCAGCCTTTAAACATAGAGAAGACTGCCACAAATTTCAAATTTATGTCAATCAATTTATGCCTCCGACTTTCATACAAATCACAGATTCTTCTTACTAATCCACAAAATATAAACCTCAAAAAACTTGTACAAGGTGTGTCCTTCCTTTATTGCTAGAGCGAGCAAGCATTCTTTTGCTGATCTTCACCCTTTTTCTCCTTGTACCCTTCGCTTGAATAGAAATAAGATATGTGTAAACTAATTTCCTTTGGAGGAGAGCTAACATGCCTATTTATAGTCTTCTCCTCAAGCAAATGGGTGTCTCTCATGGGTAGGTCGACTTGACACTAGGAGGGCTAACTTGGTCACTTGTGGAAAATAAAACAATTTGATATCTATATATATTATATATATATTATTATTATATATATATATATATATATATATATATATATATATATATATATATATATATATAATATATATATATATATATATATATATATATTATATATATATATATTATATATATATATTCTTTTTTTTTTTTTTTTTTTTTTTTCCCGCTCCTTAAACAACATACAAATAAATAATTCTTTTAAATGTAAAAACAAGTAAATAATTTTTTTTTCTTGCAAGAATGAAGAACATGCTTCATATAATTTTTCTTTTACAAATATAATTTACATTTCATCCTTTACAAATACAAAAGAGCATTATGAAGACCAACCATAGCTACAAAAATTCAACAACCTCCACCTGCATTGATCCTCAAACGACCACCTCCCTTATCTTATATATATTAAAATCCAACCTAAAGGTTAAAGCTAGACAATGTAAAGTCTGGGTGCTCACTAGTGGACCTCTACACAAATTGGAAATATCTCTCAAACTTAGAGACAATATAGACCTTCAATAGTTTATTGGAAAAATCATTTCATGTGACAAAACCCTAGATAGCCCCTACAGAAACTTTGAGTTTAGGGAAACTTAGTTTATTTGATTCAATGACCCCTTAGTTTGCATCTCATTTGATCTCTATGAAAATATCTAGCCATAAGACATTTGGCAAATGAATTATTGAGTATGATCAAGAACCTGACAAAGTAATGCTTAATTTTTACCCATGCAAATTGGAATAATCCCAAGGCTATTAGTTGAGAAAGAAAATTGTGACAAAGTAATGTATAATTTTTACTCGTGCAAATTAGAATAATCCCAAGGTTATTAGTTAAGAAAGAAAATTGTTATTAAAGTTTGATGGAATAAATTAAAAAACAACATATATAGAGCTACAACATATACTCAACCACTAGTTAGCCACATTGAAAGAACATAAGGAGAACATGAAGGACATTTTAAGGCATCCCAAGACATCATGACAATATATGACCAATAACTTAAACAAGGAAAATTGCACTTGTGATCAAAGAGAAAGTAAACGCATTAGACGAGCAAAAAGCGACAACAATAGAAGGCATAAAATATTAGCAAGAAGAATATCATAGATTTATTTTGTTTACAAAACCCCTTAAAATTTGATTTAGCTCATCAACGAAATAAGAAAGAGAAAGAAGCCTCTACAAAAGAGATTGAATGATGTCATTGTTCATATTCAACAATGGAATAACAAGAATCAAATGTTAGAGAAACAATTGAAATACTTCAATAAAAGGCAATTTAGAGGTAGAAAAAAAAGAAATGGTATCAACAAATGGAAGCGATTCTATGGAAAACAAAGTGTTACAAGATACCATTACCAAAAAACAAGATTCATTGTTGCAAGGTTTAGAGAATGAAATGAAATCACTATAAAATATAGTATACGTAGAATATCAAAAGAAAGTGATAAAAGAGAACACTTAATAAAACTTGCAACAATGGTGTAATTTTTATTGATGCATTTTTGTAAAGTTTCTTCTAAGAAGATGTTAATTGATATTAGTATGCAACAATTAAACCTGGAATCTATGCTCAAGATAAAACTCTAATACAATCACCATAATTGTGAAGGAGTAGGAGTTGGAGCAAACAAGGAATTTGGATAGATAATGGTGAAAATAAGTTTTGACGCTAAAGGAACTCAATGCCCCAACTCACCATGTTAGGGTAGGACAAGTACATGGAATATATCAAAATAGTGCTACAAAATTAACACTTATTTGTGATAAGAATAAGCAAAAAAATGTGCCCCCATTCATTTATGGCATTTTATAGTGTACTTAATTCCAAAACTTTAGTGCATTCACATTAAATGTAGTGAAAAACCAAAGAATACAAGAGAAAATAGAGAGAAACCATTAGAAATATCTATTTATGAATATAAAGGTGTGTTCACTTATCTCTTTAAGAGGAGCAACCTCCAAACGCAATAGCAATTTTGACAAAACATTACATAACTTTCCAATTAATATATAGCTATTCATAGAAAATCGTAACTACCTATGGGCCTGCTTGTAATGAGGGTTAACTAACTAATATGGGACTTATTAATAAAGATGACCATTTTTACAGTGAGTGATTATTAACTAACAATTTAATGGGTTTTATTAAAAAAATGTAGCATCATACATTAATGATCTAAATAAGAGGGTTAGGGTAGGACCCTAACATGTCCTCCCTTTTCGAAAAAATATTGTTCTCAAGGTCAAAGGTGAGGAAATCGTCATAGAACCTATTGTAACCCTTGACACAATTCCTAGGATGTATAGGAATGCCAAGGACATTAAATTTTATGAATTGATTTAAAATATTATTGATTGGGAAGAATTGTGTCCATTCGTAATCATTGCAAAGATTTTTCCTTCAACATCTTGAAGAAATGAGAGAAGATTAAAAGAAGGAACAAATTTCAACGATGTGAGCATTTTAATGAATGAATTCACATAGCCACAACTTTGTGATGAAGATGCCCTGAGCAATTAAGAATCTAAAGGTCAAAGAAATATACATAGTAGTCATGATTTTCAAATTTGTACCATGTTGGCTAAGTTACGACCTCACATAAGTGTTCAAAACAAAATTAATTTCCCACTAATCTTTGAGTCTTACATTCATCATACAAATTCCTTTCCCAAAGTCAGTTTGTATGAATTTTTGGTCATGTTAATATAATTTGAAAATCAAAATATATACGAAGAAAAAGAAGATACAAAGCACAAAAGTCACACCAGAAAATGACTCACCACAATTTTCTGAACCACAATTTTCTGAAGCTGGAATCTTTAGAAATTGATCTCCAGAGCTTTATTATTTTCGTCTTCAGAACAATTACAGTTTTCTTCTCTGGTTCCTTACTAACTTTTTCTCTTAGTCACCTTCAATCCTTTTATTATTTGCCAGAAATGTAACTTCTAGTATTTGGTTGAATAACTAGGATTAATTAACCTCTATAAACAAAATTAATGCTATAATAGTATAGCATTAAACCTTAATTTTATGAAGAATACAATACAAACACACATAATTAAAAAACAACTTGTTTGAAAAAGTTGAATGTAGACGCCCCTGGTTTCAATTTTTGGGGTAGGGGCCCATAATAAATTTGGATCGTTAATCCCTGACAAGCGGGATTTGATTACCACCTTCACTAATCTCTAACAAAAATCTTTCGAGGTCCTATGGTTGACATCATCATTTTGAATCCTATTGGTTCTTATAAAGTTTATTTTGGTTGTACATTTTTGTTTTAAGGTCTATTTTCAAATCTTTTAAAATCCCGAAGGTGGTAATCAAAGGCAAGATTTGATTACCATCTTCGTTAATCTCTTACAAGTGGATTTGATTAAGAGATTTGATAAGATGAATTATTTTTCATGACAGGTTTAGTTGGGAGACATGTAGAACTAAAAGGATCAAGGGGGATTGAGAGCTTCTTACCTTCATCAAAATAAATGCAGTAAAGCAGAATTATGGGACTGGAAAACCAAGAAAACTCTTTTTGAAGTGTTGGTTACCTTGGTTGTCCTCTATGAATGTGAAGTTTGGGGAGGCAACATGTCAAATCACAAGTGGAGACAGAAAGAATTCAAAAGCACTTAATCACTTGTAACCTTAAAGTCAAATCAACACTAGTTGAGGTTGGTATGTTCCCGATGGAGGCTTCAACAATCATTCGTTTGTTAAGTTACTTAAAAAAGGTGGAAGGCATGAATGAACATCGTTGGCCCAAGATAATTGTTGCAGAGGAAGTAAAGCATAGGAAGAAAACTTGGAGAAAGCAAAATGATAAGTGGATGGGAAAATAGGGAATTAATTAGCAAGATTGTCCCAATTCTAAATAGGAGATAAAAAAATTGGTGCTTGAAAATTTTGGGACTGCCATGTGGGAAAAACAGGGTGCGAAAAAAACATTATATGTCAAAAATTTCAACCCAACAGAGTCACATGATGTAAGACTTATTTGAGTGCCACAATCAAGGGAAAGGCTAAAATTTTAATAGCACAACTGAGGACTAGCTCTCACCATCTTATATGATCTCACCATCTTAGACGTGAAATAGAGAGATGGATAACCTCCAAGGAAGAGTGAGAAGAAAGAACTATCTTTTGTAGGAAAGGAGTAGAGTGGGAAGAAAGAACTTGTATCTTTTGTAGGAATGGAGCGGTTGAAACCTAATGGCCCTTCATCATGGAATGTCTAGCTTATGAGGACATTTATAATTAGTGTGATGGCAATCTGAAGATGGACAATTTGAATGAGTTGTTTGACGAAGCAAGGCTTCACAAAAATGTCAACTTCTTCCTAAGATTCATGGCAAAAAAATTGTTTTAAAGAAAAACTTACCAAAATGTGATGTTTTGTTTGATTTGGTTTCGAACTTTAGATCCCTTGGACTGCTGAGTCTAGTAGATGTCATTAAAATTCCTTCAATTCAACTCAATGCAGGCGCAACACGATGATTAAGAGGGTTCTTTACCTTTACCTTCACATCGATGGCGGCCTTTAGAAAAATTACCTTACTGGATAGATCCATCGCGAACGCGACGCCGATACGATCCCATGCTCGGCCTCATTTGCGAACAAATTGTGCGCCTGCACACGGGTAGAAAACCCGAAGAGAAAGCCGAGGCCGCAACCATGTTGCTGTCACTGGCCCAGGACAACGACCACAACAGAAAACTGACTCTAGAAGAAGGCAGAATCGGGCCGTTGTTGAACCTCATCAAGGAAGCAGGCACTGTAGAAGGGCAAGAAGCCGTCGCGAAAGCCATAGGGAAACTAGGTAAAGATCCCCAGTTCATTAGTCAGATGATTCAGGAGGGTGTTGTTATGTTTTTGCTAAGGTTTTGAAAAATGGTGGTTCTATGAAGGTTCTGACCATGGTTACCTGGGCTTGCCTGAGTTGCTGTCCAATAACCCTAACTCGCAGGACCATTTTACCCCGAGCGGGATCATCAGGTCACTTGCTGGGCATTTGGCACCGTTCCCGATTACAGTAACTATATTGCGCCTACCCAATCGGCAATCGCCATCTATTCATTTTCATGTATGATAATCAGTGATAATTATCATCTTGCTTAGAGAAACGAGGATCATTCCGCCCTTTGTGAAACATCAGTTCATGGAGAATTATATGTGTCCCAAGAAGTAGCAATTGCTCTCAGTTGTTCGAGATACTACACACCTACATGTGGGCACTTAGTTAGAGCATGGGACTACATTCAAGATTCATTTTACATGATTTACTCTTTGATTTGCTCTTTCTTTAACTCTGCAACTGGCTAGTTTTTCTGCATGATTTACTCCCTGATTTGCTCATTCTTTAACTCTGCAACTGGTTAGTTCTTCCATATGATTTATTCCCTAATTTTCTCCTCCTTTTACTCCGCAACTGGCTAGTTCTCTCCGGAACTTGTTGTAGGTGTTGAGTCCTCTCATTGATCACCTAGTAATGCTATATCATGAGCATTGTAACTTATTTTCTAATAAATCATTCTTTTGTTCTTTCGATTTTTTTTTAGTGTTTTTGCTCTGCAAAGCTGTGTGTTCAACCTTTACTAGCTAGATTCATCTAAGCAGGTTTTCTAACACATTTACATGATATTAGAGCCCACAGGTTGCTAGATAAAAAGCGCACTAGTACTTTATTTTGCAAGTATTATATCTTGGAGATCAAAGATTGACAGAAAAATGGAGTTTCCCAAAGCATCGATCCTAACACGTACAACTATTATGAATGGAAGGACCAAATAGTTCGATACCTTCATCAAAAAGGGTTACCATAGTTGCAAAAGTGAAACCGACAGCCATAGAGAAATCCAAGTACCTCAACCGCATGGTGAGGCCCACGGATCCATATGCATATGCATCTCCCCAGAGTTGCAGCTTCATCTATCTGCCTCAATACTCCCAATGAGATTTGGAAAAAGGTTGAAGAACTATTCAGGAAACAGGATGAGATGAAAGGACATCTGTTCGAAGTGGAGCTGTTGTCATTGGATCCATGCAACTATGACAGAATTCAAGACTTCTTCACCAAATATAATGATCTATTGCTGCAACTCAAGGGTTGTGGAATTGACAAATCCAAGGAGGAGAGTCACCAAGTTCTTTCTATTATGTCAAAGCACAGATTAAAATACTCCGTCTTTGCGTCTACATTTTATTCAGTAAGGCTCGTAACAGGTAAATCCTACACTATGCCTTCTCTCAAAGAGTTCATGGAATCCCTTACTTTTGAGCAAGATAAATTCATTGGCATGGGGAAAATCAAACCTCCAAAAGTGCATGCACTCGCTGTACATGATGGCAGCCATAATAAAAATCACAGATCTTATTCAAATTAGAAAAATTAGCAGCAAAAAGACAAGAGAAAAGCGCATTCCCATCCTAAGAAGGAAGGGTACACCAAGCCCTTCAATGACTCCTTCGGCTACAGAAATGAGAAAGGGAAGAAATGAGACAAATACACCTACTGTCACTGAGGATTCCATCCAGAATCCTCCTGCATAAAGAAACAAATTGACCAAATGGCAGAAATCCTTCAGAAGCACAACCTTGGGGACCACATCCCTCAAGGCGCTAAGAAGAAAACTGAGGATCCACCACATGGGAAAGGTAAAAGCATGCTTTAGTTGCAATTAATTCTTCTCCTAATGCATGGATTATAGATTCTGGTGCATCATATCATATGGCTGCTACAAAGGAAGTCTATATCTCTTTGGATGCATGCAAAGGACCTCCCATCTTCATGGGAGATGACTCACCTATTGAGGTCACCGAAAAAGGTAGAGTGAAACTTTTACACGGAAGATTTGAAGATGTGTTTCATGTTCCAAAACTTTCAGTAAACCTGCTTTTAGTTTATTAGATCACTCATTCCGGCACCGGAAAGAGAGTGGGTTTCACTCCAGATGTAGTGAACATATATGACCTACATAGCAGCTCCAAAATTGCAACAGGTGAGGTAAACAATGGAGCCAAACTGTATACATTTTTTGAATTTATTGAATCTGAATCCTCCTTATTGCGTACACATGCTGATGATAGTAGTAGGCTTTGGCACGAGAGGTTTGGTCACTTAAATTACAGGTATATGCAACAACTAAACAAGCATGAGATGGTGGAAGGCTTGCAAAATATCAGTTTCTCCAAAGGAGTTCGTGAAGGGTGTGTCCTTGGCAAACATCCTAGAGAAAAGTTTGACACCAGCAAGACTCAGAGCATCCTCTCCTCTAGATCTGATCAATAGTGATCTCATGGGGCCTTTTCCTCATCCTTCCATCAACAAAGCAAGGTATCTACTTACATTTATTGATGATTTCTCACGGTATACTTGGGTGTATCTTCTCAGGGACAAATCTGAAGTTTTTGCGCACTTTG
Source organism: Pinus taeda (assembly GCA_000404065.3). Lineage (NCBI taxonomy): Eukaryota > Viridiplantae > Streptophyta > Pinopsida > Pinales > Pinaceae > Pinus > Pinus taeda. Next base: position 220,453 of record APFE030772826.1, on the reverse strand, counting down.
AAGATTTCAAAGCACTAGTTGAGACACAATCAGAGAGAAAGATCAAAGCTCTCCGTACAGACAATGGGGGGGAATATGTTAACACAGCACTTCAGAACCTTTGCCTTGAGTTTGGCATATAGTTGCAGTACACAGTTCCATACACTCCGCAGCAGAACAGAGTTGCTGAAAGAAAGAATCAATCTCTCAAAGAGATGGCTTCCTGCATGTTGCATGCTAGGTCACTGCCTCATAAGCTATGGGCTGAAGCACTTAATTGTGCTAAATACATCCAAAACAAATCTCCTCATAGGTCTGTCAAGGATCAGACCTCCTTTGAGGCTTGGAGTGACACTAAACCAGAGGTCACCCACTTCTGTGTTTTCGGCTCCCGAGCATGGGCCAAGATCCCCTCTGAAAAGAGGAAAGCTCTTGATCCACAGAGCATTGAGTGCATCTTTGTTGGATACCCTGATGATGTGAAGGGATAGCGACTCCTAATTTCCTCTACAGACAAGCTCATCATTGAGCGAAGTGTCAAATTTGAGGAAAGTCTCTCGCATGCACCTCAATTGCCGCATGCAAACACCTTTCCTCTACCTCATGTCTGAGATGATGACTCAGTACACTCAGACGCAAATACAAAGCATGCAGATGCCGCGGTAGAGCATGCAGATGTAGAGACAGAGTCTTCAAATACAAATCTAGTGCATGCATATGATAATCCACATCCAAGTCCAGATCGGGCTTCCAGCAGTGAATCAACTTCCCCTATCATAAATCAGAGAATAAGAAGAGTACATGAGATATATGCACAAAACCACCCAACTGCTAGAAATGGTCTTGTGGGGGATAATTCTGATCCGCGGAGGACTAACTCAAAGTTTATTGAGCCTCCTCTTGCCCTCACTGCCACTGAACCAATGCCATCCTGGCATTGTCATTTGGTTCAGTCTTCTGATCCGCAATTTTATGCTGACGCTGCTAGGCATCCATCTTGGGAGTCTGCCATGGAGGAGGAGTATAACTCTCTCCTCGAGAACCAGACCTGGGATCTGGTCCCCCTTCCTTTAGGAAAGGAAGGAAACTTGTCTGATGCAAATGGGTCTACAAGACCAAGAGTGCTGCAGATGGGAAAATCACCAGACAGAAAGCTGGGCTAGTAGCCAAAGGCTTTCAGCAAGTGCATGGCATTGATTATGATGAGACTTTTGCTCCAGTAGCAAAGATGGATTCCATATGCCTTGCACTTGCCATTGCGGCTATCCAAGGGTGGGAAGTACATCAGATGGATGTGAAGAATGTCTTTCTTCACGGAGACCTATCTGAGGAGATCTACATGGAGAAACCACATGGTTTCATTCAGAGTTCATCTTTGGTCTACACACTAAAGAAATCTCTCTACGGCCTTAAGCAAACCCCGAGAGCTTGGTATGCAAAGATGGATTCTTTTCTCTTATCACAAAACTTTGAAAGATGTAAGTCTGATCCGAATGTTTACATGCTTAGGACACATGATTCTCTTCTTATCTTAGTTTTGTATGTGGATGATCTCCTGATCACCGGCAGCGGATCAAACTTACATCTTTCAAAGTTTTGTGATAAGAGAAAAGAATCCATCTTTGCATAACAAACTCTCGAGGCCTGCTTAAGGCCGTAGAGAGATTTATTCAATCTGCAGACCAAAGATGAATTCTGAATGAAACCATGTGGCTGCTCCATGTAGATCTCTTCAGATAGGTCTCCGTGAAAAAATGCATTCTTCACATCCATCTGATGTACTTCCCACCCCTGGGCAGCCACAATGGCAAATGCAAGGCGTATGGAATCCATCTTTGCTATTGGAGCAAAGGTCTCATCATAATCAATGCCATGCACCTGCTGGAAGCCTTTGGCTACTAGCCTAGCTTTCTGTCTGGTGATATGCTCATCTGCAACACTGTTGGTCCTGTAGACCCATTTGCATTAGACAAGTTTCCTTTATAAAGGAAGGGGGACCAGATCCCATGTCTGGTTCTCGAGGAGGGAGTTATACTCCTCCTCCATGGCGGACTCCCAAGATGGATGCCCAGCAGCCTCAGCATAAGGTTGCAGATCAGAAGACTGAACCAAATGATAATGCCAGGATGGCATTGGTTCAGTAGTAGTGAGGGCAAGAGGAGGCTCAATAAACTCTGAGCTAGTCCTTCGCAGATCAAATTATCCCCCACAAGACCATTTCTAGCAGCTGGGTGGTCTTGTGCATATATCTCACGTAAGCTCCTTGTTCTCTGATTTATGACATGGGAAGTTGATTCACGGCTAGAAGCCTAATCTAGGCTTGGATGTGGATCATCATATGCGTGCACTGGTTTTGTATATGAAGACTTTGTCTCTGCATTTTCATGCTCTACTGTGGCATCTGCATGCTCTGTATCTGCATCTGAGTGTACTGAGTCATCATCTCGGACATGAGGTAGATAAAAGGTGTCTGCATGCGGCAATTGAGGTGCATGTGAGGGACTTTCCTCAAATTTGACACTTCACTTAATGATGAGCTTGTCTGTAGAGGAAATCAAGAGTCGGTATCCCTTCACACCATCTGGGTATCCAACAAAGATGCACTCAATGCTTTGTGGATCAAGAGATTTCCTCTTTTCAGAGGGGATCCTGGTCCATGCTCGGGAGCCAAAAACACAGAAGTGGGTGACCTCTGGTTTAGTGCCGCTCCAAGCCTCAAAGGGGGTCTCATCCTTGACAGACCTATGAGGAGATTTGTTCTAGATGTAGTTAGGACAATTAAGTGCTTCAACCCAGAGCTTATGAGGCAGTGATTTAGCATGCAACATGCAGGAAGCCATCTCTTTGAGAGATCGGTTCTTTCTCTCAGCAACTCCGTTCTGCTGCGGAGTGTATGGAACTGTGTACTGCAACTGTATGCCGGACTCAAGGCAAAGGTTCTGAAGTGCTGTGTTAACATATTCCCCCCCATTGTCTGTACGGAGGGCTTTGATCTTTCTCTCTGACTGTGTCTCAACTAGTGTTTTGAAATCTTCAAAGTGTGCAAAAACTTCAGATTTGTCCCTGAAAAGATACACCCAAGTATACCGTGAGAAATCATCAATAAATGTAAGCACATACTTTACTTTGTTGATGGAGGGATGAGGAAAAGGCCCCATGAGATCACTATGGATCAAATCTAGAGGAGAGGATGCTCTGTGAGTCTTGTCGGTGTCAAACTTTTCTCTAGGATGTTTGCCAAGGACACACCCTTCACAAACTCCTTTGGAGAAACTGATATTTGGCAAGCTTCCACCATCTCATACTTGCTTAGCTACTGCATATACATGTAATTTAAGTGACCAAACCTCTCATGCCAAAGCCTACTACTATCATCAACATGTGTAAGCAATAAGGAGGATTCAGATTCAATAAATTCAGAAAATGTATACAGTCTCGCTCCATTGTTTACCTCACCAGTTGCAATTTTGGCACTGGTATGTAGATCATATATGTTTACTGCATCTGGAGTGAATTCCACTCTCTTTCCGGTGTCGGAATGAGTGATCTGATAAACTGAAAGCAGGTTTACCGAAAGTTTTGGAACATGAAGCACATCTTCAAAGCTTCCATGTAAAAGTTCCACTCTACCTTTTTCGGTGACCTCAATAGGTGAGTCATCTCCCATGAGGATGGGAGGTCCTTTGCGTGCATCCAAAGAGGAATAGACTTCCTTGCAACAGCCATATGATGTGATGCACCATAATCTATAATCCATGCATCAGGAGAAGAATTAATTGCAACTAAAGCATGAAAATTATTACCTCTCCCGTGTGGCGGATCCTCAGAGTTTTCTTCTTGGCGCCCTGAGGGATGTGATCCCCCAGGTTGTGCTTCTGAAGGATTTCTTCCATTTGGTCAATTTGTTTCTTCATGCAAGAAGATTCTGGATGGAATCCTCTTTGACAGTAGGTGCATCTGTTTCCTTTCTTCCCTTTCTCATTTCTCGAGCCGGAGGAGTCATTGAAGGGCTTGGTGTACCCTTCCTTCTTTGGATGGGAATGCGCTTTTCCCTTGTCTTTTTGCTGCTGATTTTTCTGACTTGAATCAGATCTGTGATGTTTATTGTGGCTGCTATCATGCACAGCAAGTGCATGCGCTTTTGAAGGCTTGATTTTCCCCATGCCAATGAGTTTATCTTGCTCAAAAATAAGGGACTCCATAAATTCTTGGAGAGAAGGCATAGTAAAGGATTTACCTGTTGCGAGCCTTACTTAATGAAATGTAGACACAAAGACAGAGTATTCTGGTCCGAGCTTTGACATAATAGAGAGAATTTTGCGACTCTCCTCCTTGGATTTGTCAATTCCACAACCCTTGAGTTGCAGCAATAGATCATTATATTTGGTGAAGAAGTCTTGAATTCTATCATAGTTCCGTGGATCCAATGATAGCAGCTCCACTTCGAGCATATGTCCTTTCATCTCATCTTGTTTCCCGTAGAGATCTTCAACCTTTTTCCAAATCTCATTGGGAGTATTGCAAGCAGATAGATGAAACTGCAACTCTGGAGAGATGCACATGCATATGGATCCATGGGCCTCATCCATACGGTTGAGCTACTTGGATTTCTCTATGGCTGAAGTGGGTTCCACTTCTGTAGCCATGGTAATCCTGTACAAACCTTTTTGACGAAGGTATCGAGCCATTTGGTCCTTCCATTCGTGATAGTTGTACGGTGTTAGGATCGATGCTTTGGGAAACTCCATTTTTCTGTCAATCTTCGATCTCCGAGATGTAATACCTGCAAAATAAAATATTGGTGCGCCTTTATCTAGCAACCTGTGGGCTCTGATACCATGTAAATGTGTTAGAAAACCTGCACAGATGAATCTATCTAGTAAAGGTTGAACACACAGCTTTGCAGAGCAAAAACATTAAAAGAAAATTGAAAGAAGAAAAGAATGATTCATTAGAAAATATGTTACAATGCTCATTATATAGCATTACTGGGTGAAGATCCCAAGGTAATGAACTATAGTGGGTGAAGATCCCAAGGTAATGAACTATAGTGGTGATCAATGAGAAGACTCAACACCTACAACAAGTTCCGGAGATAACTAGTCAGTTGCGGAGTTAAAGAAGGAGCAAATCAAGGAGTAAATCATGCAAAAGGAATCTTGCATGCAATCTCATGCTCTAACTAAGAGTCCGCATGCAGTTGCATGTAGTTGCATGCTCTAACTAAGAGTCCACATGCAGTTGCATGTAGTCCGCATGCAGTTGCATGTAGTTGCATGCTCTAACTAAGAGTCTGCATGCAGTTGCATGTAGTTGCATGTAGTTGCATGCTCTAACTTAGAGTCTGCATGTAGGTGTAGTAGTTCCAACAGAGATCCCGGGGAGATGGAAAAGATGTAAATTTTTATATTTTGTATATAGGCTAGGATAGATTTAGAGATTAAATCAGTTTATTGTGTGACATTTTGGAGCATGGTTATACATTTTATGCATATGTCTAGTGTCCATATTTTCGCCTTGCAGTTGGGATAATGGGCAGAGGGAATGAGATATTCATGCACTTTTAAACATGAAAACAAAACAGAATCATCTGGGGTGAACCATTCTACACAACCCAATCAAATTGTTATCTAGCATCTTGTTTCTTGTGCCCTCTATGCGTAATGTTCAATTGTTCAGTCATTTCTACGCCCTTTGTGTGTCATTTCTATGCTTTCTGTGCATCGTTTCGGCATATTATCACACGACCAAATTGGAAATTGCATGGATCAGTCATCACTTGGTAGCCAATTCTGGCTATGGATCACAAATCTGCGAGCTTGCCTTGGCAATTGAGAGCAAACATAATTTCTTGTGGGTCGTCTGACCTCCTCTAGTCATCTTTTTATACAGTTGCATTCAAGTAGCTACTGCGGTCAAGAAAATTGTGGGAAGCAACAATTGTCTATACATAGTCTCGACAACGAACAACAATCTCAATGGAAGATAAAGAATCATCCCAACACTCAAATCGTTCCCATCGGAAAAATCCTCTGCTTGTTTCTGCAACTGGCCTCAATTTCAGATCTGAGGGAGGCTTAGGAGAAAATTCAAGACGAAGTCGTCGCACGACAGAGTTAAACTGAATGTGAGACACAAACATTTTTGCATTTGCTTTTGCAAATTAAAATTTAGTATTCATTGTGAGCAGTGAAGGAAACAATGAAAACTGACCAAAGGAAGAGCAATGAATTCATTGAGCCTTTGACATTGGCCCAAAGCAATAACTACTCTTCCTTCGACCTTTGAAGATGTGCTTTCATTTATTTGCCATTATTTATGACGATCTAAATAATTTATGGGCTCTATGGCCATCTACAATAGTGATAGGGAGAGCTACGCGTTTGGGAGGAAATATGCTCTAGTGTTGACGATTTCTAGACTTATTGTTTGCTACATCATTGGGTGGTTTTATTCGATCAATTCATATTTCATATTTATTTCATTCCAAAATTATAGTGTATGAAGACTAATTATTGAATAGATTACTGCAATTTAAAACACTGGCTATTAATATTCTTGGATGCTGAGAACTCACTAGTTTGATTATGTGAATATGGTATATGTTGATGAGTATTGTTGTGATTTGGTTTTCAAGAGCATCATATATAGGTTGTTTTATATGCTGGTAGAAAAGTCAGTTGCATAATTGATTGTTGGATATACTAGATATTCATACAATTCACCTATACAACTATCCAAAGTGTAGTTCACTGCATTTTGATAGATGGGAGTTTGTCCATGAGGTGGTGGAGTATTGAGATTGTCTTTCTGGAAATAGAGAAGTGTCAATTATACAAATTTCGTCAAAGATGGTCATGGCGTTTATGTTTTAAATGGAGTTGAAGTGACAGCTGTGTTTGGATGTGAGCATTGATAAAGACCATCCAGACAGATATAAGTATATCTAATTTATGATTTTTGTAATAATCTTTGTAATGATATAAATGTAAGAATTAAAAGAGAGACTTCGAAATAATGCTTACATTAATAAATAGGTAAGATTAGTTTGTTGGGTGTTGAGTTTTGTTTAGACATTTTATCAATAAGCAGTTTTTTGTTTGAAATCTTTTAGATCTCATGAGCACTATTCATATAATTTGCAATTTGACTTTGAAAATATATCTAATGAACAATATTTATGTAACTTGTAATTTAGCTTTAAATATAATGTACAAATAATTTTATATGCACAATGTTTTCTCTTTCCATTTCCTTTTCACACTTCATTCTTCAGCCATATGAAATATTTTTAGGTTTCCCGTTGCTATGTGAAACGCAAACAATGGATTTGAGATTCGTTCATACTAACAGAAGGAAAACGACCACAGAAAATATGAAGAGAGAAGTTGACAACTACAATAAAGATATTATATGTAAAACATAGCTTGCTTCGAGATTAGGTAGAATATTGCGAATGATTCATTCCTAGAGATTAGGTAGACTGGGTTTCCAAAATTTATGTATGCTGAAGTCCATATAAAATTATATCGACAGAGGAAACAATGCTTTTCACATTCACACAGTCCTACGCAAGTTCCATGGTAATGTGGTGTGCCGTTCATTTGAGGATTATAGTTGGCTACCGTCAGTACACCGCCCATATAGTACTATGGTGAGTTCATCTTTAAGTCAATTGTAAATTTTCTGAATATTCAGCAATTCAACAGATATGGGAATGGTCAATTTTGATAGCTGTGAGATTAAGTCTATTATAGATTCCTGAATATTCGATTTAAGCTCACCACTATCAAAATTGATTGCGCTAATGTCCATCGGATTCCCACATATTTGAAAAATGTGCAATCGACCTAAGGTCGGCTATCATGACATTCTCATGTTTGAAAGTTGAATTGACTTGCCATTTCAATTTGCAAAACTGAGGACTATAGTTGGCTACTGCTAGTGCCCATATAGTACTATCGCGACATTCTCATGTTTGAAAGTTGAATTGACTTGCAATTTCCGTTTGCAAACCTATAAATGTATCTAGCAGCTTCTCATTCAATGGGAGCGATTTACTATTCAAACTTGTTTCCTTGTTCCCACTCGTCCAAGGAAAGAATACCATTTTGATACTGATGATGTGAACACCAACTTCATACGGACCATGAAGAAATTTTATTGTTTTTCCCATCCATGGAGGCCCATTCTTGATCCGTGGAAGTTCAACAGGCCCAGAAAACTTGATTAGATCGTAACGATCAGATGATCAGAGTCTAGAATGACTGTCGCTACGGCTGTTGCTGGAAATTGTCTACTTCTTCCATTCCGAACCATATATGTTTACCTAACTTATATCCTTCCTAACCAATAGCCTATGATACAGAGTATAGAATGACTGTTGCTATGGCTGTTGCTGGAAATTGTCTACTTGTTCCATTCCGAACCATATATTATTACCTAACATATATCCTTCCTAACCAATAGCCTAGTGGAATATAGATTTGCATTATTTATTCTATTATTGTTTTACGGAACATATATCCTTACCTACCAATAGCATAGTTGAATATAGATTTGCATTACTTATTCTATTATTGTTTTACGATTCCCAGTCATTTGGCTGCTGCAATCCGCTGCAGCATAATATACCATTTTCATATTTGTTGTCCGATTCAAATCACTTTTTCCATCTGTTCCATCGGGTTTCGTATTTGAAATTACCTTTTCCATGAGTACGAACGAGTGTTACGCCACGCCAGCTCATGCAGGTACTTGCGATGTGTTATTTGATCTGCAATTATAATGATTATTTCCTTTAATTCTGTATTTATTTTGGGATAGGGTTTTCGAATTTTAGTTTAATATTGGAGTGGAATTTTAATTTATTTTTTTAACCATTATTAAATGGAGGTTACAATTAAACCTCTATGTAATATTTTACAATATAAAAATATTGGTAATTGAAAAGTTGAGATTTATTTTATCTAAAAAAATGTTTTTATTTGTTATTTTTTATTTAAATTTAATAATTAAAAATGATTTTATTTATTATTTGATAGATATGTGGTATCAATTAATCATGATATTAGTTTATATTATTGTTACAAAAACTATTTATAGATTAAGAATATGTATGATAAATTATGAGTGAATATGATTATTTTTTATCATCACCTCAAAAAATTAAAGGGAAGTAGTACATGTTATGTATTTCTATATGTGGTATTAATAAGTCATAGTATTGACTCATTTTATTGTTACAAAGCATATTTACAAATGAAGAATCTCCATGATAAATTATATCTGAATATAATTATTCTTTATTGTGATCACAAGAAATCAAAATGAAGAAATGTGAGTTATGTATGGGGTATATACTTCAAATTGTTTTTTCAATAGTTTTACAAAAATAGATAGTGATTACAATAATATTTTTCATCATCTTGTCATAACCATTCTTCCAAACCACCTAAAATAACCTCAATTAATGTAATATCTTTTAGTTATTAAGTTACTAAAAAAATAATGATTCTTTTAAACCACATAAAAAATTAAGTTAATACATATAATTATTAAAAACGATAATCATTTTTAATACAATAATTCTTTTAATTATTCTTTAGGCATATTATAATCAATTGAAACATATAAACCGTGACGAAATATTCGTGAATATTCGTGAGAATTAAATTTACCAATATATTTATAAATTTCAATTTCAATTTTAAATTAAATGTGCCTTATCACATATTATATTATTTTGATTAAAAAGAACATCTCAAAATTAAAACATAATATTTAATGCAATAACATAATACAAATACTTTCTGATTAATCAGCTAAACAAGAATTAATAATAGTATAAAAAGTGACTTTGTAAACTAATTAACTTATATATAGGAAAACTCTAAAAAAACTAGTTCCATTTTATAATCGCGTAGTCTAACGAGGCGGATTCCATCCCTCAAATTCGCAGCAGCCGGCCAACTACTTTGAAATGGATTCCATTCCTGAAATTCGCAGCATCCGGCCAACTACTTTGAAATTGATATGTTTCTTGTTGTGTTATTAATTCTTAATTCTCAGTTAGCATCATGATAGTAAGCATAATTAAATTCGAAAACAACGTGCCAATGAATGTTTAACTTTGTTCTGGATGATTTGTGAGTGAGGTAGTTAACAAGGAAAGAAAGCGAAACCGCATTTCCGGTACGAAACACGTTGTACGAAACGATATTGACGCCACGGGCATGTCATGCTAACGCTCACAGGACTCCACAAATTTGTTGGTTCCTCCTAACGATGTTAAAGACCAGAGGTCACAGAAATTATGAGAAGAGAAGTATATTATAACTATTATATGTAAATCATGGTAAGAAACTTGATTCAATATTAGATAGAAGATTGCAAATGACTCATTGTTACATTCGGAACCTTTGGGTAGTATGGATTTCCAGCGTTCTTAAATGCTAAAAGAAACATTATGTCAATTGAGGAGAGAGTAAACCGCGGTGCTTTTCACATCCAAGCAGTCCCAAACAATTCACGTGGAAATTCTGTGTGCAGTACCAATACCTCAGACACAATATTGGAGGTCAATTAGTAGATCAATCACAATTCATAGAATACTTATCGTGATGTCTTCATATTTTGAAAGAACCAACATGCAATTTCAGTTTTCAATCCAAGAAATGTACCTGGCATATTGTCTTTCGTGTGACCGATATACTCAAACTAGTTTGATTGTTGTGTGTCGTGTAGATAGAAAATACCATTTTCATAGTCATTGTGAAAACACCAATTTCGTTGTGACTATTGACATATTTTATTTCCATAGAGGCCCATTCTTGCCGTATGGAAGCCCAACGGGCCCGTCATAGTTTGACTATACAGTCACGATTAAATTATCAGAATATAGAAAGGCCGTATTGGAGTTATTTCAGTCGGCGTCTGCCCAAAAAATTCCACCTAATATAGGAAATCAGTTGATAAAACAAAGCACAGACCATATGTCCGTCCCTAAGTTTAGCATGGTTGATTATAGATTTGCATTGCTTTCATACCTGAGAAAATATCGTACATGCTGTTGTTGTTACATAATTCAAAATCCCTTTGGTTGTTGGAATCCGGACAGGGCTAAAAATCATTTCTTACTGGCCATCTCATGCACGCGTTACGTCATTCAACTAATCGTTTCCATGAATTCCAACAACTATTAACCAGCTCATTCCGGGCCTTACGATGTGTGTTATTTATCCAAGTTATAATGGCAATGAGTACTTTCTTCAATCAATTCTATTATAGAAAATTGAGGCAAAAAGGCACGAGCGAAGATTCTTCGGTACTAAAGGTCATATATATATATATAAAATAATACGGGAAGATCAGAATTTAACATTTAAAATTAATATCATAGGAGATATTTAGAATTAATAGATATTATGAATTTAAGAATATAATTTAGGGTAGGAAAATAATTTTATTATTCATTTGAGAATTGAATTTTTTAATTTTATAATATGCTAGTATTATTTTTTAAGGATTTTTTTTTAATTAAAAAAATTTTGTTCTTTTCAATATATAATAAATTGAATTATATTTATATATATATAAGTTAGTTCAACTTGTTTTAGAGTTATAGATGAATTGTTGATAAGTTTTTTGGTTGATTATGGAATTTTATTTTTCCAAAATTTTTTTGGGGGTTAAAATTTTTTTAATTTTTTTTGAATTGTGCATACATTATATATAAAAATAAATAGGATTTTACATTGATATATATTATATATTATGTTTTAATATTGGTGAAGCTATATCATAGCTCTAAAATAACAACATAAGATAATTCAGACCAATATTTTATATTAAAAGAATGCTTTATCAGTAACCTATTGAACATCAAAAACCGCTATAACTTATCTATTTAGTTATATTAATATTTTTTAATAATCTTGTTATAAATTTTTATATTTTTTTTTAATTCTAATAACTCTTCAAAAATATATATAAAAATTCCAACCCAATATAAATCTCACCCATTAAAACTAAAAAAATCCTTAGCAAAGGGAATTAATAATTTTAAGTTTTAATTTTAATATAAAATTAAACTTGAAAAACATGACGTAGCCTAGGTATTTTTTTTGAATTGCTTAAGTAATATATATGGCTTCCAATTTCATTGTTTATATATATATATAAACAATAACATTGTATAAAATACATCCAATATGCTATATGATATATTAAAGAAGCTCTCCACATTATAAACACCCTTATTATTAAAAGAGTCGTTGTAAATCAATTAATAATAGATCAACTTGAGCCGACAAATTGGTTTTAATTGAGAATATTTCTAATCTAAGAAAGGTCCTCGTGTCTTTTCATCAACTAGATGAAATGTTGTATTGCTTTTTCTTTTTATCCATTTTAGTCATTGTATCCATTTCTCTTTTCTTTTTCCCATTTCTTATCTTTTTCCCAAATGTTGTATTGCTTTTTCTTTTTATCCATTTTAGTCATTGTATCCATTTCTCTTTTCTTTTTCCCATTTCTTATCTTTTTCCCATTTCTTAGGGGTGTACTTAATTCCCCTTTTTTTTTCATTTTTTAAAATATGGCTCAAGAGTAAGATAATAAAAGCAAAGTTTTGGTTTTCAAAGATAAAGGGAATCTAAATATTAGATATGATTTTCTTTACTCACATCATATTTGTTGATGATGTTCATTTGTGTAGAAATTAGTTTATTTTGGAAGTCGAAGTTTTTCCAGAGTTTTGGGGTTGTTTCACAATGTCATAGGAATGGATATATGCAAAGCCAAATCTTTTATTTGGTTTATGGAGTCAATAACAAAACATGAATTGTGAATAGAAAGAAGGTCAATATATTTTTTGACACATAGATACTTCTCATGGGCACGGAGTGTGATTCTAATTAAAAGTGTTTTATGGGGGATTCATATTCACTCGGTGGCTATGGCGTCCACTCATATTCCTAACATCTCACAAATATCACAAGTCCTCCTTAAATACATATGGAAGGGAACCAAAGAGATGGAGGGTAGGTTTTCGTGGCCTGGGAAACATTGGCTTGCCCCAGGGACCTTAGAGGTTGGGGAATAAATGAAATAGACATATTAGCAAAGGCATTGGCTACTAAGGGAACATGAAATTTTGTTGATAGAAAACAATTATGAAAAATATTTTTTCTCCAAAAATACATAGCCCCTTACTCATTAAAAGAATAGTTGAGAAATCCATGCAAGAAACAACAAGGGGGGTCAAAATTTTGGAAGGCACTCTCACAATCAACTGATACTATCGTAGACTATCTAAACTTGAAAATAGGAAATGACATTAAAGTAATATTAGGCATAGATAGATGGTCAGATCAAAATCAAGATTACCTCATGCCCATGTAGCTTATGGATTCTCAAGAAATCAAAACATGGTCATCTTTAATCAAGAGGGTTTTGGTAGAGACATCAATTATTAGAAATGGTTAAGCACTTAAGAAATAAGATTGCATATAATAAAGTGAATAAAGTGGAAAAAATACACCAGTTTACTAGCACAAGTTGGAATAATATTAAGAGAGGAGTGTAAAGTGTTTTCCTTTGAGTAGTCACATTAAAAAATATGGAATACAACATGAAATTGGGGTTTGAACACAATTTCTAGCCAATAACCTAAAAGCACAATGGTGGTCGAATAAGCTACGAAAAGCAGAGGCCCCACCTATGAAAATCATTCATACTTGGTTAGCTCTAAATGGGGTGATTCCCGCTTGGGATATTCAATGGAGAAGAGGATGGATGGAACATAACAAATTTCCACTATGTGGTGGAAAGGGAAGAATCCTCTTTGAATCTTTTTGTATAGTCACTTTAAGTGAATTTTTGGCAATTTTCCAAAGATTATGAAAATCACAGATTACTTGGAATCCAACAACCTAAATGAAGAATTAGAAATTGGATTACACTTGATTACAAAGAAGACAAAGCTCTAGAATTTGAGGTGATTTCATTTATTTGATTAGAACAGAACTGGAGAATATTCCAAGACAAACTCTCAACTATCTGTAGAATTTTCTGTGAAAGATAACAAAAATATACTAAACACACCTAAAAATATGTAGCAACCTTATTATTTGAAACCCTTGGAGTATGAGCCAAACATCTCTAGAGGATACTTTGATGGGGCCTTACAAGGAAATCAAGTCTTATCAAGGTGATAGCATGGCTTCTCGTGCCCACAAGGGATAGGTTATTCATCATCCTTGGGATTGGGTCAACTGCCAACAATTGGGTAGAAATATCAACAACATATACTCTCCTAAATATCGCTTTATATTGATATTAGATATCTAGAAATTTTAATTCATGGGTGGTCCTTGATGGAAAAAAGGAAACTGCAAGGACATAGATATATCTCATTAAGATAGAGTATGGATAATGCACACATTTATTTCAAAAACGAATTTAACATTTTTTACTCATATTTTTAGGGAGCTCATTGTAGATGTAAACATATTGGCAAGACATGCCTCAAAACCAAAAAGTAAATTACTAATTGAATACAATTTGAAAGTGTCGCCTTGCCAAATAACAATATTATCTTTTGATTATGTATCTAAAAGTGAAACTAACTTCTCTAAACTACCTCTTGCATTATATATTGTGTTTTGGGAGGTCTGTACCCTTGCAAATTTCTGTTTGTCAAGGTTTAACTACAAGTTATGATCTTAGGTGCTCGCAACAGTCCGACAGTCTATGGCACTCTCCAAATCATCATTCCTGAAAGGATCGAGCAAAACTGCAAGGCAGGGCACAGTGTTATTGGAACTGGCTGATTTGACTGGTTTCAGATCTGTACCTGTGAGGTTTGGTGTTTCTAATTGGATAAGGCAGGTCTTGTGTCGAACTGGCCTTAAAACATCAAACTGGCCCTAAACTGGCCGGTTAAGCTAAAGACCACCCAATCTTAAATTTTTTCAATTAAAAATACTTAGAAAAATATTTGACTCGAGTGCCCTACAAAACCTGACTCCTTAATAATTATTAATAATATTGAATTTTTAAAGTAAAAATCGACGTTCTCATCAAATTTTAAACATTAACATTAATTGCTTCAGGTTGTTTGATAGTGTTTTCAACTTATTCGATTTGGAGAAACTCAAATTTTAGATCCCATTCAAAATTCAACAGAATTAAATAGTTTTCAGTATTTTAGGATTGGTAGGATTGCAAGGTTTCCATTGGACTCTATCATGTATGAGGATATGGAATTGGCATTGAATCAAGAGTGCCAAGCCCATGCACCTTGATGTTGGTTGCATTGATTGTTCAACTCCTTTGTCATGGTACGAGTGTCTCCATGGCTTGAATAAAGGTGTACATTTTCACTAACAATATAGTTACAGTAACCCTTCAGGGAGCTACTTTATAATTTCTCCTTGCTTATTAGCTAATACTTTGGTTTGTAAAGTTATATCTCCTGGAAAGGAGTGTCTATATACATATATTTCAGCGTGGTTACTTTAATACAAATTAATATCTTGCCAAATTTTGCTCTATAATTGTTTTTCTGAAATTGTCATATGATTGGAAGTGTGGGTTTTATTGTTTTGTTGTCACTATTAGTGATTTTCCTTTTTGCAAGGTTGAGACTAATTTAATTTAAAATTCCCTTTCTTTTCATATATATAGAAATCCCTTACCACGCGTATTAAGTAGTGAATTAATGATTTAGTAACTTATATTAAGTACAACATTTAATTAAATTTTCTATACATAGGAAGTTGCTTGTAAGTTTGTTCTCTTCCCTATCCCAATTTGTTATGGTCTTTGTGTTCTATGTGATCATACGTAGAGCACACCAGTTATAAATAACAATATCAATACCCATTCCCAATACAAAGGTTAACCAATTTACCCCTATTGGTAATTAATTTATATGTAGACTTTGTTCCTGGAATTCATTCTAGTCCAACACTCATCTTAGAACTAGTCTTCGACATTCTAAGTAGGAGAACATATTATGATTTTTTAATCTTTGTTATAGAATCCTCTCGATACCCTTAGTTCACTGTGTAAGAAGACAAGGTAACAAAATTTAACTAACTTGCTTTATTTTTCTCTACGCTCCACCACTATATTAGCTTGTAGTCTCGTATGGAGATACCTCTCGGCCCCACACATCAAAGGGATACAAATATATGTATTAAGTTGATTTTCAATGAATTATTTGCTTAATTTTAATGCCTATTTCTATATTGCCACTCTTTAACTAGTAACCAGATAATTCAGTGCAATGTCCGTAATTCCAATATAGTCGCAAGGGAATAAGTGCACTTCTCTCCCTCCGTCTATGCAAGCATTTTAGTCATATATTAAAAATTCCCCCCTTCGTATTTTGCTATATGAAAAATACACATGTATTTATATCCTAGTAATTTACATCTAACTTAACAAAAAAATAGCTCGAGTTATTGTTGTCCATTAATACTGCATATTCACCTCATATCATTTCAGAATTCATGAATAATTCAATGATAGACCATAAAAAGATCATAGAGTACAAAAATATCCGTTTCAGAATTCATAAATAATCAGTGCTCCACAAAAAAATATCATAAGGTACAAAAATATTTAACAAAGTTATAACTAACACAGATTATATATATGTTTCCTTATTTTACTTGATCAAATTATAGTCTCCAACATTCCCTAAAATTAATAACATGCAAATAATTAATATAATAAGAACAAAACTAAATTTCTTAAGCACAACCATAGTTTCAACATTAAAAATCGAACTCAAACTCTAATACCAAATTCTAATGGTATTAGTTGCTCAAATTTATCCATTTGAGAAGACCACTATAGCTACTTTCATACAACACTACTGGAATTGTGAAACAATATCCTCCCAACCATGAACTGATTCTCAAGTTCCCTTGAGTTGAGATTTGTTTCCAAAGGAATCAACAACCTCTTGCGATTTTAAAAAATGTATTTTTATACATTACTTCCTTGGCATATTTTTCCGTAGAAACATCCTTCTTTTATGGGTCCACCAAAACACTAGCCTAAGATTTCTTTCATTTTTCCTTAAGGCCTACCTTTCTCTCCCGTGATGCTTTATTCCACCCTTTACTCAATTTTTTTTTGCAATTGAGTGATTTAATATATTTTCTCTACGATCATATTAAATATTGCTAATCAATTTAAAGGGATTCTTTTAGGAGTCATTTAAGTGATGTTTAGTTTGATCTCATCCATCAACATTGGTTTTGCAGATCATGGCAATAGTCTCTTAAATCTAGTGTTTCTTTCCCAAGTAATTTCCATATTTTATTTTCATTAATAAAATTCATTTATTAAATATTGCTAATCAATTTAAAGAGATTCTTTTAGGAGTTATTTAAGTGATGTTTAGTTTGATCTCATCCATCAACATTAGTTTTGCAGATCATGGCAATAGTCTCTTAAATCTAGTGTTTCTTTCCCAAGTAATTTCCATATTTTATTTTCATTAATAAAATTCATTTATTACATCATGATACTTTATTATTCATTTTATTCAATTCCATCATGGCTATCTGTGCATCACATCTAAAAATAATTCAGACTAAAAATAGAGAGGTATTACATCAAGAAACAATTAAAAGTTTAAACATATTATTGGTAAGCATCTTGGAATTTTTTTTGTCTCGGATATATCTTCTTTGAATGAAAATGCTTCCTCCAAAAAAGGAAAATCCATTTTGGAAAGCCGCAGTAAAAAGCTAAGTGACTGTGTTTTGAAGTCTACTAATATTTTTTTCATTAATGCACATAATTTATGTGGTCTTTGTTATATAGAAGTTTCTTTAATATCTCTGACCATTGTAAAATTTATAAAGAATTTCATGTTAAGGATTCCTTAAAGTCAATGGTATCTACAGTGAAGGGAGTCAGTCTCACATAGAGCTCTTCTAAACCAAAATTTGTGAAAAAACAATGGGATGGAGGCTAGAACATATTGCAGTCCAAAGGGGATAACTCTCCCAAAATCATTATATTCAGATATTTAAAGAGGAATCATTGATTATGATCGAAGGTGTGGATATTGGATGCATAGCTAGCCTACTAAGGTAGGAATTAATCATTACAAACTATGGAAAAGCTCTCAGCAAGGTCTGGTGAGATGGTCATGTGGATAACTTTCTCAACTATTATGGCCTCAGTTCATGCTCATTGTATGCATTCTTACACGCACTATCATGTTACTTTTATTTATTTATTATATATATATATAAATGGTCTTATATATTATAGATAAATGAAATCCCAAAAGAACTCCGTTCTTTTGAGGGTGAAAGAGATACTAGTATTTTAATAATGGGATTAAATATGCAAATTTTATTTATACGGATCTCATGCAGAGAACAATTTTCCTTTCCTTTTGGTACGAAACTATGTAGTTGTTTGCCGAAAAGAAAAGAATACAATACACAGACTTCTTGTGTCAAAGAAATATGTGGTTATTTTTTTTTAGAGAAGTATTGTTATTCTCTTAATAAAGAATATGTGTACATGTGCATTAAATGTTAAAGAAGGTTTCTTATTTTCCTAAGAAAGAACATGTACATATGTATTAAAATGTTAATAAATCCTTGTTATTTTCTTAAGAAAGATCATGTGTTCACATGTAGCAAATTTCCAAATGAGTCGTGTTAGATTCTTAAGAAAGAACATGGTTTCACATGCATAGATATTGGCTATTGTGATTATGTTTTTTTTGGAAAAATATGTAGTTGTATGAATGAATATTAGCTAGTGAGTTAGCTATTTTTTTGGAAAAGAATAATTAATGTGATACATTTTTTGGAAATAAATATATATTTTCAACTAAGGTAAGAAATAACCGTTGTGTTAGAATTTTTGGAAAACTACAACATGTGTTTGCATGTTTTAAATTGTGCTAAATTTATTGGAAATCTTCCATAGTTTTTATGTGCATGAGCATAGGTTAAATATATCTATTTTCTTGAAAACATTAGTTGTGCATTTCTTGGAAAGTTTTCATGGCTTTTGTGTGGAAGAGGATTGAATTATCAAAGTCATTTTCATGGAGAAAGATTACATGTCAACTTTGCACAACCAAAGAATAACTATTTTGCTAGATCTTTGGGAAAATAAACATGTATTTACATACTCAAATATTAGTTGATTGTGGTAAATATATTTATGTATAGAATACTATACCTATTGCGAAAAGTAATAAGGTTCTTTATGCATAGAGACATTAACTGTTATATTAACTTCTTTTTGAAAAAGGAGTATGTATTTGTTTACATGGAAATAATAGCTAATGATTGTATAATCTGAGAGAAAGAAATATGTGTATCATACATTAAATAAGGGATCTTGTGATAAGATATTGCATACACAATTAATAGTCATTTTGTTATAGAGATATTCCCTTTGCATGGATAGAAGAACTATTGAGTTATATTTCTTTAGAAAAATTATGTCATTATTTTATGCTATCATAAACATTATGTTAGTTTATTTTGAAATAAGATAATGTATATGCATGCAATATTTTTGTTAGAATTCTTTTAGAAAGAATGTACATTTGAATGCAGGAAATGATAGCAAGTTGCATTAAGATTTCTTTTGTGAAGATTGTTTTGGAAATTATATGGATTTGTGTGCATAAGAACAACATCCGTTGTGTTAGATTTCTTTACGCAATTGCATGCACCAAAAGTAATAGCTAAAGGGTTGGTTCTTTTGATAATGTTTATGTAATTTTCATGCATAAATATCATAACTAATGTGTCAGTTCCTTTAAAGGAATGCCTTGACAATTTTAGTCATTTTTCTTACAAGAATGTATGTGCATGTGAGGGGAATAAGAGATAATGTGGTTTTTTCTTATAGACATGCTTCGATGGTTATTTGCTTATAACTAATGCATATGCAATGTTATTGAAGGAATCATCACATGGTATTTTGTTTGCATTTCATGAATGCACCTGAATAGATGGTGAAGCATCACTAATATAGACTTATGAATTGGTTTGATTAATACTTGATAATTTAATATTGATATCAAAGGTTGCTAACATAAGCAATTGCAGGAAAAGGATGCGACATATGCAAATATGAATTATATTTACCATTATGGTAGAAAATATGTTGGTTACCTATCGAGATTGAAGGAATGTTAATTGCAAGATAATCCATTAGTAGGAAGAACCAAGCCCTAAGTACACAATGCTCAAGTGTTTTTGGGTAAATGATGTCATGATGATTGTAATAGCTTATAACGAGTTCTATTATTTTTGAGATGATATTCTTTGTAACATTTTATGACAATGGTCAAGGGATTGACTCCCTTATAACCATTGAGTGAGAGGTTAACACCATCATGGGTGTTTAATAATAAAATTAAATATTTGTTGGTTTTCACCTTACGGGGTTTCCAAGGTATATTGATGTCTAATGATGTATTTGTTTGTGGTACCACTATTTTATGATGTTGATTCCTTGCATGGTGTTATATTTATATTATGAATAATGTGATTCATTAATTGAGTTAAAAGAATCATGGAACTGATGCAAGGTTACATCAGAATATTTATGTTAATATGCTACAACTGTGGTTGTTAATGGTTATGTAACTTACTATTCCTTTACTAAATTACTCTATGTAATGATGAATTTTTTATCTAATGGTTAATGAGGAATCTGGAATAATAATTTGAATAGTTATCCGTGGGTAAATTTTGTAAAAAATAATTAACTCCATGCATTTTCATGCGAGGTTACGAAGGGGTGTTACATTAACATTTACCAACCATTCAATTTATATCAATATTTTGAAGTTCCTATAAATTAAATATCCATCTAGACCTACTCATATCTTCAAGATTTAGTTTATTTTAAATGAACCAAAACACATAACAATATTTTTTTAATAATTAAAATATTAATCCATAAATAAAATTAGATATTATCACACAAAATCTCTATCAAATTAGAAAAAAAAATGAAATAAAAAAATATCAAATTCATGACAAAAGACTAACTAAATTACATGAAAAAAAATCAATAAAAATATACTAAATATATTTGTAATCAATTTATTTTCCTAAGATTTTTTTTAAAATTAAAATTAACTTATTTCGAATGAAAAATAACTTGAACTAAAAACGTTGTTATTTGCTAATTAACATGCTTTTACACCTACTCCACTTTCACAACCTCTACTTGGAGGGAATGCAATGGTCGACCTAGGTATGGTGGTAGTGACCATTGTCAAACCCGTTCGTAGATCATAACAAAAACTTCTATGGCTACTTACACGGGGAAAACACATTACCCAGGCCAAGAAGGGACTTGATTTATATTGTAAAAGAGGAAGTTCAAATTGAAGGAAGGTTCTTACACGAGTGTAGATCATTGTAGAGAATTTTGTGGTTAATTGGCTGCACATTCCCATAGAAATAAGGGTTTTGATTAATATTGTAGAAGAGGAAGCTTGAATACCAATAAATTCATGTAGGGTTAGAAAATAATAGAGAATAGTAGGAGAATATAGAGCAGTGGGTTTCTTGACATAGAAAACAACCAGGAATGAGATAACATGTACCTCCAAGGTATCGATATATATTTTTAGATTAAAATGATGACGGGAGAAGTAGGTAATCCCACCATGCACTGATGTTACAAATTGATAATCGAAAATATTATGGTTGAATGTAATTATGTTATGTATTGAAACCCTTTAAATCTAGGTGCATCAGATGGATCGAACAATCACGTATGTTGCTAAAAGTATTACCAAATTGGAGTTTCCATAATCAAGAAGAAGAAAAACCTATAATTGTAAGAGCAGCGTTCTCACATTTTAGATAATTTTCTTTTAGGTTTATTGATCTCAAATAATAATTTTAATTATACCAATAAGAAACCCTCTATTGAGTGTTTGAAAAATATTTTTTCTTTTATTATTTTCTGGTCATAAATGAAAATTTGTTGTTTGTGGAATTTCAAATATCAATTATTTTAAATATTTATTGCTTTGCATTTCTAAAATCCACATATAATTATTTCAAATATTAATTATGATCAAGCATGGTTCAATATGATGATGGTTAACCATGGTTGAATTTTGTCAAGCATGTTCAACCATGATCAAGATTTCTTTGGTTGAATTAGGTCAACCGTTATCAATCATGGTCAATTGTGATGAGCTATGGTTGAATGTGGTAAACCATGGTTTAGTATGGTCAACCAAGGTGAACCATGGTCAACCATGATCAACCACAATCAACCATGGTTAATCAATGTTAACCATCATCAACCACCATCAACCACAATCAACCAGGGTCAACCATGGTAAACTATGGTTTTAATATCATCAAACATGATTAATGCCTCTACGATGAAGCATGGTCAGGCATGGTCAACCATGATTAACCATGTTAGAATTTTGTTAACCATGATGAACCATGATCAAGGTCTCCCTAGTTGAATTTAGTCCACCATAATCATTCATGGTCAAGCATGCTAAACTATGGTTGAGTGTGGTCAACTATGGTCAATAAATGTCAATCATGATCAACCATGGTTATAATGGTCAATCAATGTCTCTATGGTCCATGATAATCAACCATGGTTAACCATAAGTAGCCATAGTTAAGCATGGTTGATTATAGTTAACCATGATCAACCATGGTTTAATATTGTCAACCATAATCAACAACGGTCAACCATGATCAAGGTCTCTATGTTTGAATATGATTAATCATTATCAATGATGGTCAACCATGATCAACCATGGTCATCTTTGGTCAACCATAGTCAACCTAAAACATTCCATGCTCTACCAATTCCTAATGGCCAACCATTCTTAGAATGGTAGAACATAGCCAACCAAGGTCTCTATGGTTGAATATGGTAAACCATAGTGGTCAATCAACATTTCTATGGTTGAATATGTTCAATAATGGTTAAGCTTCTTGTACCATGGTCAACCCCATCAACCATATCAACCATTAATGTAACCATTTTTATAACATTAATCTAACACTAACATTAGCATTAACATAAGCATAACCATGGTCAATGATTTTACCCCACACACGTCGGTTCTAACTAGCACAACCACATTTAGTAATGTTGTTTTTGTAAGTTTGACGACATTTTCCACCTCTTATATGGTTTATAGAAATGTTGTTGATTGGCATATATCAACCACATTAGTGTGTGGTTTTGCTAGTTTAAATTACCAATAAAAATACCTTTATTGAGCGTTAAAAAATCATACTTTCTTTTATTATTTTACAGTCATAAATGAAAAATATATATTTTTTAAGAAAACTTCAAATATTAACTTCTTTGCATTTTTAGAATCCATATATACCTTTTATGTATTTAATAATGCAATTATTAAATTATTATATGATAATTATTATGAAATTAAAAAACAATAAATGATATCATGTAAATATATAGACTTATAAAAAAAATAGTTAACATCAAGTTCAAAAAATATTAATACGATGATATGAATAAATATCCATACACTTATAAAAACAAATAATTAACATTAAGCCAAACCAATCTGAATATCATGAAATGCAATAAATATCTTATAACATGTGGATTATACTATTCCATAAAACAAAGAAATGATTGTAAATTGCTTTACATTCAAATGGTGAATCCTATAATTGAAGTAGGGGAGAGATTCCTAATGTTGTGTAGGGACCAATAATTGATATAGTACTCGTCCCACCAAACTACCATAAATTGAGACTTTTGAAACCAATATTTAAATAAAAATAAATAATAATAAGTATAAATAAGTATTAATTTATGTCCAAAATTTCCCCATATATTGACTGGGCCCACAATTGTCCATAAATAGTATTTTACTACTTAAGACTGCAAACCATATTGACCCAACTAGAAAACAGCTAAAACCATAAAGGCTTCCAAAATGGTCTATTCCAGAAGTACAAAGCAGCAGTCACTTCAACCCCAACTCATCAGAATTGCAGCTTTGCATCCCGAATAAATATGCCTACCTGCACATAACAAAATGGAATGTATGTCAACCATAACTTTTGTGTTTCTCAACAACTAAACACCCTATGTTCATTAAATGAAACCCAACCCAATGACATTTAAGCCCACTTTGTTCAATAAATGACACCCAAACCCAATAACTGCAATAAAGGACACCCAACTCACTCTATTTCTCATTAAAACAGATCAAAGCACATGGATCAACAAATAACCAATTCCCAACCATTAGATCATATCAAATTAAATCCAGACCACACATTCAAAATGAATCCATTGCAATCCATGTGCATCCATGTCCACCAATAAAGTTCAAGTGCCCAAAACTATAAAAGAAGTCCACCCATTGTTGAAGTTGCATCTTATGCTTTCAAAGTATTCAACAAACTTGAAGACAACATCACAAAAAAGTTTCCAGTAGATCCTGGTTAGTTATATGAATTACAACTCATTCTTCTTATAGTTTTGTTTTCATTGTTTTCATTTATCAGATTTCTTACATGATTTGTCTGGCCATAACTACTAGAGGGATACCTGGATGGTTTCACAAACAACCATTGAAAGTCATTGTTCTAACAGTTTTGTTTTCATTGTTTTCATTTATCAGAGTTCTTACATGATATGTCTAGCCATAACTGCTAAAAGAATACCTGGATGGTTTTACAAACAACCATTGAAAGTCATTGTTATTACAATTCTATTTTCATTGTTTTCATTTATCAGAGTTCTTACATGATCTGTCTAGCCATAACTACTAAAATGATACCTCGATGGTTTCACAAACAACCATTGAAATTCATTGTTCTTACAGTTCTATTTTCATTTTTTTCATTTATCAGAGTTCTTTCATGATCTGTCTGGCCATAACTGCTAAAAGGATATCTGGATGGTTTCAAAAACAGCCATTGAATAAAATGTAGGTTCTAAATATAGCTATTTAGAAAAGTTAAAACCATTCCTTAAAATAAAAAAATTGAATTCCTTCAACATACTTAATTTTTTCAGTTCAATTTTCTAAAACTTTTAATGACTAATAAGTCCATTCCAAAGCTGATCACAGCTGCAAGTTGTTCCCAACATAGAATTTATGTCTGGAATGGTGGCCATGGACTGCAATGGAGAAGTTGTAGTATTGAGACATTTTTGGAAATGCCAAATAGCAAAAAAATGGAAAATGATATTTGAAACAACTATCATAGAATCCTACTTGAATCCATATAAAAGTTGCTAAATTGATGAACTATGGATTCACTTGGAATGACATTTTCAAAATTTTGACACTGCCCTATGAAAGTGAAACATTCACTCTCATTATGAAAACAGACGAATACATGGAAACATCCAGTGTGAACAAAAAAAATACTAAATATTCAGAGTAACTCAAGAATATTGAAATGCTCGATAAGTTCCCCGCAGAAAGAGGATTTTCATTAAATCGAAGGCTAGAAAATGTGAATACATATTGATGTGCAATACTAATATGATTTATCACTTTTGCTGCTCCCATATCCGAACTTCAATAGCTTCAAAAAGAGAATCTTTTGAAATTAGATGTACAATTTCATAGTTGTGTCATTGGTCATATAAAAGTTGCTAAATTGATGAACAGGCAGGCAAATGACAGACCACAAGGCTGATCACAGCTGCAATTTGTTCCCAACATAGAATTTATGCTTGGAATGGTGGCCATGGACTGCAATGGAGAAATTGCAGTATTAAGACATTTTTGGCAATGCCAAAAAAAAAAAAAAAAATGGAAAATAATATTTGAAACAACTATCATAGAATCCTCCTTGAATCCATATAAAAGTTGCTAAACTGATGAACAGGCAGGCAATTGAGAGACCACAAGGTTGATCACAACTGCAAGTTGTTCCCAACATAGAATTTATGCCTGGAATGGTGGCCATGGATTGCAATGGAGAAGTTGTAGTACTGAGACATTTTTGGCAATGCCAAACAACAAAAAAATGGAAAATGATATTTGAAACAACTATCATAGAATCCTACTTGAATCCATATAAAAGTTACTAAATTGACGAACTATGGATTTCCTTGGAATGACATTTGCAAAATTTTGACACTGCCCTATGAAAGTGAAACATTTACTCATTATGAAAATAGATAAATACATGGAAAAATCTAGTGTGAATGAAAAAATACTAAATATTCAGAGTAACTCGAGAATATTGAAATGCTCGATAAGTTCCCTACAGAAAGAGGATTTGCATTAAATTCTGGTGCTCCCATATCCAAACTTCAACAAATTGAGAAAGAGAATCTTTTGAAATTGGATGTACAATTTCATAGTTGTGTCATTGGTCATATAAAAGTTGCTAAGTTGATGAACAAGCAGGCAATTAAGAGACCAAAAGGCTGATCACAGCTGCAAGTTGTTCCCAACATAGAATTTATGCCTGAAATGGTGGCCATGGACTACAATGGAGAAGTTGCAATACTGAGACATTTTTGGCAATGCCAAAAAGCAAAAAAAATGGAAAATGATATTACAAACAACTATCATTGAATCCTACTTGAATCCATACAAAAGTTGCTAAAGTGATGAACATGATGGAAATTGAGAGACCATAAGGTTGATCACAGCTGCAAGTTGTTCCCAACATAGAATTTATGCCTGGAATGGTGGCCATGGACTGCAATGGAGAAGTTCCAGTACTGAGAAATTTTTCGCAATGCCAAACAACAAAAAAATGGAAAATGATATTTGAAACAACTATCATAGAATCCCACTTGAATCCATATAAAAGTTTCTAAACTGATGAACAGGTAGGAAATTGAGAGACTACGAAGCAATTTGCAGTGAGAGACTACGAAGTAATGCAATTCGATTTCCTGTAACATAAGTAATGCAATTCGATTTCCTGTAACATACATATTAATAATTTCCTGTAATAAAGGAAACGTATTTTTGCAGAAGTAATAAAGCATAATTTACAAATATTCTAATGTCTAAATGTAAGAAATAATTTTACAGGTTGTTGCATCTATGGCAAAAGGAAGCTACTCTACTCGTACAAGGAGAAGTGGCAGGAGAGTGATAAGGGGTGAACAGCTGCGATGCACATTGTCTAATGATGACAAGCCAGCTGATGTCAATGCCAACAATGCACCAGGGAACATTGTTGAGGATGACGATGTGATAGTAGTTGATGTTAACACACCATCAGCCACAAAACCACCATCAACAATAGTCCAAGGGGCAAGCTCAACTGAAAAGATTAGTGCTATAAGAGGATGGAAAAAAGAACAAATTTTAGTTGCAATTGGCGACATAGAGTTTAATGGATACTCAGTACAGGCATCTGCAAAAAAACATGGTATTCCTCCCTCATCAATACATTATTGGATAAATGGACTGACTCATACAAAACGTAGAGGGCCTCTTACAGTTATGACTGAGGAGGAGGAGCCGAGGTGGTTGAGTGGTGTAAAGAGATGGCCCAACTGGGACATGGGCTAGAGTCGATACAACTGAAATCAACCATTGCTCAAATCTATCAAGGGAGGCCAAACCCATTCAAAGATGGGTTTCTTGGTAAATCATGGTGGTTTGGGTTTAAAAAAAGGCATCCAGAACTTGTATTGCGTACTGTTGAGGGCCTTAACAGAGACAGAGCATTAAATTTGCGCCCTACAGTTGTGCAAAAGTTCTATGACACACTTTCTAGTGCTTACAATAAACATTCTTATGGAGCAGACCATATATGGAACTCTGATGAAACAGGTTTACAGGAAAGGAGGAATTATGGCATGTGGGTAGTTGCCAAGAGAGGGAGCCGAAATGTGCCAAAGAATTTTCCCAAGAGCAGGGAGTGGATAACTATTTTATGTTGTGTTAATGTAATTGGTACTTCAATCCTAGGATTTTATCCATTCAAATGTAAAAATCAACTGAAAAACTATATCCAGAACTGTGAACCAGGTGCATACATGGTTGCACATCCCCATGCATGGATGACTGAAGAATTGTTTCTAAGTTGGCTTTTTCACTTTGCTGCATCGGTACCAGGTGGTGTCTCGCCTAATATCAGGGACCTTTTGATATTAGATGGCCATGGGAGCCACATGGTTGTACAAACAATTGAGGAAGCAAACAATTTAGGCATCAACCTATTGACATTTCCAGCTCATACCACTCACAGACTGCAACCCCCTGATGTTAGTGTGTTTGGCCCTTTCAAGAACTATTTCAGGTCGAAGTGCGTTGCATGGATGGCAAAAAATCCAGGGATTGAGGTGAAACGTTTTGAGCTAGCAGAGCTTGCAAGTAACTCTTTTAAAAGGGTTTTGACACCATCAAATATCAAGGTTGGCTTTAGCAGGACAGGAATCTGGCCGCTGAACTATGACGCTCTTATGCATGATACTGGTTGTAGCCAAGTATTTCATGTGGATGGTCAAGAAGAACGGAATTCCAAAATAGGTGTTGAAGTGCAAGAAGTAGATGACCAAGATGATGTTGTTGCAGCTGGTAATATGATTTCCCTGTCTCAAGGACACTTATATGTTGAAGATGATGAAACTATATGTGAAAGACAATATAACAATGAAAAAATTCACAGTAACATGGAGATCATTCCACGAACTCAAGAACATGAAATTCCTGTTTCTGATATTGTTAATGATATTGTTGAACATGTAGTTGACAATGACCAATTGACATTGCCAAGCCAAGTAACCCCACTTTCATGGCTAGTAGAAGCAATGATCAATATGAATGCACATAGTGTCTTAGCAACCAATGGAGAAAGCATGAACATTCCCTCACAACCAACATAATTGAACAGTGAAATTTGTCATTTTTTTGTGGACAATAGATCAATGGAAGAAGATGAAGGCCATAATGAGGCATCAAATGAAGATAATGATATAGTTCAATCAGTTCCAACAGATACTGAAAGGGAAGTACCAAGCAATGACATGCAGGTGGGAGGGGTAGAGAAGACACTTCGACAGTTCCTAAAGCTACCAGTAGAGAGAGTATCAATGAAAAAAAAGCAAGGTGCACCAGGTAGTCTTCGTCTGGGCCGAAGCTCACAGTTACTCACCTCAGAGGAATATATAAACCTGTTAGTTGAGTCTAAAAAAAAGAAATTTGAAATGCAAGAATTAAAACAGAAAAAGAAGGATCTAGTCAAGCAGAAGAAGGCAGCAAGGATTGTTGTAGCACAACGTTGAGCACATGAAAGGATTGAAAGAGATAAAGCAAGGAAAGTTAAGGACCAACAAAAGAAAATGGCAAGACAGGAAAAGGAAAAACGAAAGGCACAACAAATGCTTGAAAGGGAGCAAGGGATGATCAACAATACAAGAAAAACTTATGAAACCAGGATTATTTAAAACTCATTGGACTCCATTGTAGATAATACACCATTATTCGAAGATCTCATAAACATTCAAGTGCCCCACTATCAAAATGAGGGTTTACCCACTTGCCTTGTTCCTACCAGAGTTGGTGTCAATTCTCTGTATGCTCATTACACACCTCCACTTAATGCAGGGGTCAGTAGTGCAAATGTGAGGTATGGGTACTCAGTACCTCCATGGTTGGAAGCTGCAAATTGGAATCCATCATATGGCAACAATCAACCATTTCCTAATCAGCCCTTGACTGGTAGGCCAACCTACCTGGCTCAAGAAGATAACTCGAGGAGTTTTGGCACTCAAGATTCTCAGGGCCATAAAGAATAGGGGTGTCATGTGTTTTTGGTTCTAACCACATTATGATGTGGATTTTGGATGGATTGTATCTTTTTCTTGGCGCAAAAACATTTTGGCTTACAACATTAGATTGTATCTTTTTCTTGCGAAAAACACATTTTGGTTTGCAACACTAGATTGTATCTTTTTCTTGTCACAGAAACATTTTGGCTTACAACCTAGTAGTGATTTCTTGTGGCAACCTACCTGTGTGTTGAAAAGAAATTTTCAATGGAATATGTCTTTCTGTAAAATATTAATTATGATAAATTTATTTCTATAAGTTATTCTATGTGTCAAAGTGCATGGATATGGTACGACACTTGTCCACCGTGGAGGTCCACGTGTTGGGCATTGTGTCATCACATAAAATTTTGTGTCCGTGCCATTTCCTCTATTTGTTTGGGGTCATTACTGTGATGTTTGGGAATTCAATAATAACATTCCATTCCAACTCTGGACAAGAGATAATGGACAAAGGCTTAGGAAAATGGCTTAATACAAAAATCAAATGACCAAACAGTCTCAAATGAGGAGGTAATCTACCTCATAATAAGTTTATTAAATGTCAAAAAGCCACTGATAATTTTATTCATTGAGGGGACACTTGAGAAATTGAGAGCACTCATTATCAAGTTGCATATGAAAAAGGCTAAATAAAAAAATCACATGACCAGACAATCTTATCTCATAATAAGTTTTTGAGAGCACTCATTATTAAGTAGTGTAGGAAAAAACCTTCAAATTTAAATTTAGATATTCAAAATCCTACTTCCATGTCCAAACATAGAACACTAAAATAACAACACCCCATCTCAATATAATTGTTGTAAATATGAGAATAACATAAATCCTTAAGCAAATGAAGTTTAATCATCCTCCTATGCATTTCTGACCAATAACCATACCTAAACCCAAATCTCTTCTCAACCCCACAAAAAACAGGACACAAAAATTTCAATTGAGGTGGCTACAAACTGCAACAGTTGAGTAAAACTGGCATCATTTAATCATCTTCTCATCCCCAAAAATAAACAGGACACAAAAATTTCAATTGCAGTGGCTACCATTGAAAAAATATTTTAAGGGGAACAACAAAAAACATATTACCAATATGGAGGAAAATTAAAGAGGTTCCCATATCTGGAAGTTTCTAAGAGATGGTACACATGTAACTCACTCCAAGGGCATGGATTCTAGGAAACAAGAAAGATATCTAGATTTGGAATGATAATGTCATGGGGAACAAACCATTAATTACTAATACTGAATGGATTCATCTTAAGTTATAAATGGGTGATAACAATATAAATTATTTTTTTGTTATTTCCTTGTGGTCAAATTAGTTAGGTTGATGGAAATGATGGTTTTTAAGGGATCCCCCCTAGCCATTGTGGCCTAGAGTTTCTAAATTATTCTTAATCCTAGGTGGATGCACTCCTTAGGATATTCAATCTAAGGCTTAAAGTGTTGAGATAGGGAATTTCCATGTTAATAATCGAGATTTGAATCAGAGCAGGAATAGAGCACTGGAAAATAAGTTGTTGGTCAATTTTGACAGCATTGCATATGCAACATTCACTCCAAAAAGGAAAATTGCTTTGATATTGATCTGAATCAGAGTTGATTCATGATTCACTCACAATTCCTGTTAGATGGAGTCATGGACACAACCTTATGAAATGCAACACATAACAAGCCATAACAATAAAATAACAAATTCAATACACCATTCCCATATACTTCTAAAGATATATAGCACTAGAAAAGAGCAAACTTTACTCAAAATAACGAATAATGTACCAATAACATTTATGACCATTTTCCAAGTAAAATCTTATAAAGCTGGTCAATGAGGCCTTGATAATGACCAACTATATCTGCAGCATTCCTTCAAAAAAAGGAAATTTCTTTGATGTTGATCTGAGTTAGAGTTGATTCATGACTCAACAAGCATAACTCCCAACTGTTGTTACATGGACACAACCTTATTAAATGTAACACATAACAAGCCATTAGAAAGATAGTTCCAACATCTCATTCTTACAATAAAAGAACAGATTCGACACTCCACTCCCATATACTTTTGAAGGTACATAGCACTAAAATAGAGAAAACTTAACTAAAAATAACAAATAATGTACTAATAGCAATTGAGTGTTTTCTAAGTAAAATTTTATAAAGTTGGCCAATGAGGCCTTGACAATGAGCAACCAAAACTTTGGAAGCTTGTACTCAATTACCAAAGTATTCTAATGCAAGTCAAATGTCAGCAAAAAAGGACTATGGATATCCTTCATTAGCAAGCAAACACAACCGCAACCATTCATGGGTGGGGCAAATGCAATTTCACCCATCTGTGAAAGAATTGAATGGTGCCAAGCCAAAACAATTTATCATCGTCCTGAAGATCCCTTTCCATGAACATCTGTGCTTACAGTACAAGAATGAGTATTGAAAACATAAAATAAATATTGGTATTTCTACTTTAATTTTCCCATCTCATCCCATTTAAGACAACTATGAGACAATATCCATCATAAGCTTCTTTCTCACAAAACTAAGCAGTAATTTCCATCTTCTAATGAATAATAAATTTTGAAAAAATAATCATGTCTATTAGCATAACATACATGCAAGGCTTAACATGCAGTTTCAACGGGCCAGACAAGCATTAACAAATAAGAAAAAAAAACTATGCTTGCCAGCCTAAATAATGTCCAAATCAGTCAATTGCCTCCCCTTTCAAAACTATTCTTAATCCTAGGTGGATGCACTCCTTAGGATATTCAATCTAAGGCTTAAGGGGGATGGGGAAATTCAATCTTCAAAGTCAATATGGATATATGTAACAATTATTATTCCTTCCTCTTCCATAATGAACTCAAATTTTCAACCAATTTTGGCATTACAATGGACTACCAAATATTAATATCTTATATTGGATGATAATACATATCAAGAGGGTTTCCTCCATTTGTTTGGGGTCATTGCTGCGATGTTCCATTTTCCCTTTGTTTTTCTACTCGGGGCAGGTTCTGGTTCAAAAATTCCCTAGTCTTAATACAATTTTATCATACCCATCCTGCTACCATTGATTTACTAGAGCGCATGTTACTATATTTTGGTTTTGGCCCCAGCCACCCCAGCGCCAACCCAACCCCAACCTCGACCTCAGGTTATGGTGTGGCAATCCCCGCAACAAGAGAGCTCCGCCGGGGAGATCAGGACCCTCTGGTTCGACGGTTTGCAACATTGGATGGATGAGAATTATCTGCACTAATGTTTATCTTCTGCCCAGGACCTTCATTCCATTAAGATTATTCGTAATAAGCAGACTGGGCAATGACAGGGTTATGGCTTCTTGGAGTTTACAAGCCAGGCAGTGGCCGAGATGGTTCTCCAAAATTACAATCTCATATAGATGCCCAGGGGTGAACAATTTTACAGGTTAAATTGGGCAACGAATAGCGGTACAGAAAAGCATTCGGAAGATTTTACTATATTCGTGGGAGATTTGGCATCTGGTGACATACACGAGTTGCTACAAGAGACCTTCAGAGCTGTATACCAATTTGTAAAAGGGGAAAAGGTTATTACTGATAAGATTACAGGTCGTTCAAAAGGATATGGGTTTGTAACATTTGGGGATGGGAATGAGCAGGTTCGGGCTATAATAGAGATGAATGGAATGCTCTATTCCTCTAGGCCTATGCAAATAGGTCCTTCCATAACAAAATAGACTACGAAAACAACGAAAATAACAGCCAAAACAACGAAAATTCACAAATTCACAAATACCATCATTGAAAGCCACAAAAAGCATCAAAATATCCACAAAACCCCTAAACCCTTTTCCACAAAACCCTCAACCTTGCCATAGAAAGTTTACAAAATATCCAAACAGAGATGTTTGTGTTGAAAAACACTGAGAAATTGCTGGTAGGATTAAAATCCTACCGGTGACAGTTGTCGACCTTCCCCGGAGCTCGCCAAACCACCTCCACACCTACGACGACCTTTTCCACACCTGCAACGAGAAGAAAAAACCATTAGACAACAAAAGACCAGCAAAAAAACCTGCACAAAATAGCAATTTAAACAATTACCTCGAGCTTGGTAAAACTACAACAGACTCCTCCCCAAACAACAAAAACTATGAATAAGACCACCACCAGAGAAACCCTAAACAATCGGTAGTCCAAAACAACCAAGAAATCCAGGCAGAAAACCACAAGGAAAGCAGAATCGATGTTCCAACAACAAACACTAAACCACGAACAAACATTCACACCAGCACCTGCATACCAGACGAAGCGTGCAGGTCCACAAACCCTAAACCTCGAACAAACGCTTGCAACAACACATTCATAACAGATGACGTGCGCAGGTTCAGGGGCCATCCCGCGCCATCTTCGACGGGGGGCTTTGCCCAACAACTGGCCCTGAGCAGAAAGACAAAGGGAAAGTGAAACATCACAACAATGACCCCAAACAAATGGAGGAAATGGCGTGGACACAAAGTTTTGTGTGATGAGAGGATGCCCAACATGTGGAGCTCCACTGTGGACAGGTGTCGTATCGGCTCCATGCACTTTGTCACATGGTTTTCTGACATGGCGGGGAGGGCGCACAGGTAATGGTGACCCTCCCCTAGGTTTCTTGTAATTTTTTCTCGGAATTTGATATTTTCGTGCAGTATATTTGTGCATATGGTTGTAGTTTTATTTAAATTAATTAGTTATTTAACATATATTTTATTGATGGTTTTTATTTTATATATATATATTGATATTAATATTAAAAGTAAAAAAAACAGCGCATGGAGCTTTGGATTGATGGTAAATGGGTGCATCGTTAAGACATTCCTTGCAATAGAGGAATACATTTCCTATTATGTTAAAAGAGAATTTTAATTAAAATTAGTTTTAATTTTTTTTTTAACTTATTTTCCGCCACCTATTTTATTAATGTTAGATTTTGATCTGTAACAAGATTAATGGCTTAATGACTGGAGTTTTCCAGCAACATTAATTTATTTACACAGTTTCCATGCAACATTAATTCATTTACACATTTAAATTACATTTTTATTTACAAAATTTTAATAAATTTCTAACATATGTTTCATTTTTTCTTTTTGAATTGCCAAACTCTGAGTACATATATTAATAGATAATCATATATCTAATTCATCTTCTATCATTACTAAAATATGGATAATTTTGAATTTTCCAAAAAAGAATCTAAGCTCCCTGTTTTTCTCCAGAAAATTCTAACTTCAAATTTTTTCCTCTTACAAATATAGTCTATTTTCTAAACTTAATAAAAAACTACTTTCATCTATATCCAAAAAAGTTGATAAGTTTTCTTGGTTTTTTCTAACACCATTCCTATCCAAACTTTCTAATCTTTAAACCAAAATAAAACTAATTTACTAAGAAAATAAAATAATGAAATTCCTTCCAAATTTCATTTGTTTCTTTCCAATTTCAAAAGTAAGATGCTCTTTCATCATCTATAAACTAAAATTTTATACAAAATAAGTTTTATAATAAAGTTCTCAACGTCCTATACCACATTCAAACTCAATTGTGGTATATCATCATTTTCATGGTGATTTGAAAATATATATATATGTATATATATATTTTGTTAATATCAATTTAAAATAAAATATAATTTAATTTTTTTTATAAATATTTAATATTTATTAGCCATTTAATTTATATAGATTTAGGTATTGCCTATGGATGCTATAAATTTGTCAGGAAAGTTTTCTTGTCAAAATACCGTAAAAAAATTCAAAATATTGGAGTGTTTGAATATTTTTTTATGTTGGAAAAAAATTCCACACTATCAAAAACCTATAGGACACCCAAAACCCTGAAATTTCAGGACCATAACCCAATTTTCCAAAACATTCTACTAAATCTCATCATAATCTTATAAAAATTTTCATTATTTTATCAACTGATTTGTGAATTTTTTAGACTACATTATAAATTTATATAACCCCTCATTATGAAAATGGTCAGCTTTCTCAAAGATGACAATTTACAAATCAAATTTCCATAGAAAAAATAATATGCGCAACGAAATTGGCCCTATGGCCATGTCAATGACTAATCATTTGAAAATGGTTGGACCACTCAAAGATGACAATGATAAAAGTCAAACGGCATTTCCATACCAAACATAATATTCCAAAAGATGTTGACTCAGGGATGTCTAATGCTTAACATTACCATTGCGTGTTGTGTTTTGGCAGATATTTTCTCAACAAACAATTAAAAATTGTTGGAATCTCTTGAATGTCATGAGTACTATTTATAAAAATTGTTGGAATCTCTTGAATGTCATGAGCACTATTTATATAGTCGGTAAATTGACTTTGAAAACAATATAAAAATAATTTTTTTTCACATTTTTTTCAGTTTCCTTTTTGGTATCCCAGGAGATGGAAGAGATCCGGGGAGATGGAAGAGATGTAAATTTTTATACTTTGTACATAGGCTAGGATAGATTTAGAGATTAAATCAGTTTATTGTGTGACATTTTGGAGCATGCTTATACATTTTATGCATATGTCTAGTGTCCATATTTTCGCCTTGCAGTTGGGATGATGGGCAGAGAGAATGAAATATTCATGCACTTGTAAACATGAAAACAGAATCATCTGGGGTGAACCATTCTACACAACCCAATCAAATTGTTATCTAGCATCTTGTTTCTTGTGCCCTCTATGCGTCATGTTCAATTGTTCGTCATTTCTACGCCCTTTGTGTGTCATTTCTATGCTTTCTGTGCATCGTTTCCGCATATTATCACATGACCAAATTGGAAATTGCATGGATCAGTCATCACTTGGTAGCCAATTCTGGCTATGGATCACAAATCTGCGAGCTTGCCTTGGCAATTGAGAGCAAACATAATTTCTTGTGGGTCGTCTGACCTCCTCTAGTCATCTTTTTCTACAGTTGCATTCAAGTACCTAATGCGGTCAAGAAAATTGTGGGAAGCAACAATTATCTGTACATAGTCTCGACAACGAACAACAATCTCAATGGAAGATAAAGAATCATCCCAACACTCAAATCGTTCAAATCGGAAAAATCCTCTGCTTGTTTCTGCAAGTGGCCTCAATTTCAGATCTGAGGGAGGCTGAGGAGAAAATTCAAGACGAAGTCGTCGCACGACAGAGTTAAACTGAATGTGAGACGCAAACATTTTTGCATTTGCTTTTGCAAATTAAAATTTAGTATTCATTGTGAGCGTTGAAGGAAACAATGAAAACTGACCAAAGGAAGAGCAATGAACTCATTGAACCTTTGACATTGGCCCAACGACAATAACTACTCTTCCTTCGACCTTTGAAGATGTGCTTTCATTTATTTACCATTATTTATGACGATCTAAAAAAATTTATGGGCTCTATGGCCATCTACAACAGTGATAGGGAGAGCTACGCGTTTGGGAGGAAATATGCTTAGTGTTGACGATTTCTAGAGTTATTGTTTGCTACATCATTGGGTGGTTTTATTCGATCAATTCATATTTCACATTTATTTCATGCCAAAATTATAGTATATGAAGACTAATTATTGAATAGATTAGTGCAATTTAAAATACTAGCTCTCAATATTCTTGGATGTTGAGAACTCGTTAGTTTGATTATGTGAGTATGTTATATGTTGATGAGTATTGTTGTGCTTTGGTTTTCAAGGGCATTATATACAGGTTATTTTATGAGATCCATGCGGGTAGAAAAGTCAGTTGCATAATTGACTGTTGGATACACTTGATATGTATACAACTCACTTATACAATTATCCAAAGTGTATATGTATACAACTCACTTATACAACTATCCAAAGTGTAGTTCACTGCATTTTGATAGATGGGAGTTTGTCCATGAGGTGGTGGAGTATTGAGATTGTCCTTCACGAAATAGAGAAGTTATCAATTATACAAATTTCGTCAAAGATGGTCATTGAGTTTATGTTTTAAATGGAGTTGAAGTGACAGCTGTGTTGAGAACTCGTTAGTTTGATTATGTGAGTATGTTATATGTTGATGAGTATTGTTGTGCTTTGGCTTTCAAGGGCATTATATACAGGTTATTTTATGAGATCCATGCGGGTAGAAAAGTCAGTTGCATAATTGATTGTTGGATACACTCGATATGTATACAACTCACTTATACAACTATCCAAAGTGTATATGTATACAACTCACTTATACAACTATCCAAAGTGTAGTTCACTGCATTTTGATAGATGGGAGTTTGTCCATGAGGTGGTGGAGTATTGAGATTGTCCTTCACGAAATAGAGAAGTGTCAATTATACAAATTTCGTCAAAGATGGTCATGGAGTTTATGTTTTAAATGCAGT
The DNA here is from genome assembly GCA_000404065.3 of Pinus taeda. Taxonomy (NCBI): domain Eukaryota; kingdom Viridiplantae; phylum Streptophyta; class Pinopsida; order Pinales; family Pinaceae; genus Pinus; species Pinus taeda. Next base: position 182,289 of record APFE030772826.1, on the reverse strand, counting down.
TGAAGTGACAACTGTGTTTGGATGTGAGCGTGGATAAAGACCATCGAGACAGATATAAGTATATCTAATTTATGATTTTTGTAATAATCTTTGTAATGGTATAATTGTAAGCATTAAAAGAGGGACTTCGAAATAATGCTTACATTAATAAATAAGTAAGATTAGTTTGTTGGGTGTTGAGTTTTGTCTAAGCATTTTATCAATAAACAGTTTTTTGTTTGAAATCTTTTAGATCTCATGAACACTATTCATGTAATTTGTAATTTAACTTTGAAAATATATTTAATAAACAATATTTATGTAACTTGTAATTTGGCTTTAATTTTATATGCACAATGTGTTCTCTTTCCATTTCCTTTTCACACTTCATTCTTCAGCCCTATGAAATATTTTTAGGTTTCCCGTTACTATGTGAAACGCAAACAATGGATTTGAGATTCGTTCATACTAACAGAAGGAAAACGACTACAGAAAATATGAAGAGAGAAGTTGACAACTACAACAAAGATATTATATGTAAAACATAGCTTGCTTCGAGATTAGGTAGAATATTGCGAATGATTCATTCCTAGAGATTAGGTAGACTGGATTTCCAAAATTCATGTATGCTGAAGTCCATATAAAATTATATCGACAGAGGAAACAATGCTTTTCACATTCACACAGTCCTATGCAAGTTCCATGGTAATGTGGTGTGCCGTTCATTTGAGGATTATAGTTGCCTACCGTCACTATGGTGAGGTCATCTTTATGTCAATTGCAATTTTTCTGAATATTCAGGAATTCAAAGGATATGGGAGCGGTCAATTTTGATAGCTGTGAAATTAAGTCTATTGTAGATTCCTGAACATTCTATTTAAGCGCACCATTATCAAAATTGATTGCGCTAATATCCATCGGATTCCCAAATATTTAGAAAATGTGCAATCGACTTAAGGTCTCGGCTATCATGACATTCTCATGTTTGAAAGTTGAATTGACTTGCCATTTCAATTTGCAAAACTGAGGACTATGGTTGGCTACTGCTAGTACACAGCCCATATAGTACTATCGCGACATTCTCATGTTTGAAAGTTGAATTGACTTGCAATTTCCGTTTGCAAACCTATAAATGTATCTAGCAGCTTCTCATTCAATGGGAGCGATTTACTATTCAAACTTGTTTCCTTGTTCCCACTCGTCCAGGGAAAGAATACCATTTTGATACTGATGATGTGAACACCAACTTCATATGGACCATGAAGAAATTTTATTGTTTTTCCCATCCATGGAGGCCCATTCTTGATCCGTGGAAGTTCAACAGGCCCAGAAAACTTGATTAGATCGTAACGATCAGATGATCAGAGTCTAGAATGACTGTCGCTATGGCTGTTGCTAGAAATTGTCTACTTCTTCCATTCCGAACCATATATGTTTACCTAACTTATATCCTTCCTAACCAATAGCCTATGATCAGAGTATAGAATGACTGTTGCTATGGCTGTTGCTGGAAATTGTCTACTTGTTCCATTCCGAACCATATATTTTTACCTAACATATATACTTCCTAACCAATAGCCTAGTGGAATATAGATTTGCATTATTTATTCTATTATTGTTTTACGGAACATATATCCTTACCTACCAATAGCATAGTTGAATATAGATTTGCATTAATTATTCTATTATTGTTTTACGATTCTCAGTCATACCATATTCATATTTGTTTTGTCCGATTCAAATCACTCTTTGCATCTGTTCCATCGGGTGTCGTATTTGAAATTACCTTTTCCATGAGTACGAACGAGTGTTACGCCAGCTCATGCAGGTACTTGCGATGTGTTATTTGATCTGCAATTATAATGATTATTTCCTTTAATTCTGTATTTATTTTGAGATAGGGTTTTCGAGTTTTAGTTTAATATTGGAGTGGAATATTTTTTTTTTAAGCCACTATTAAATGGAGGTTAAAATTAAACCTTTATGTAATATTTTACAATATAAAAATATTGGTAATTGAAAAGTTGAGATTTATTTTATCAAAAAAAAATTTATATTTGTTATGTTTTAATTAAATTAAATAATTAAAAATGATTTTATTTATTAGTCCTTGTTTGAGACTCTTAGCGATTGATTGTGCGTTGACAGTTTATTAATCTCTTGTTCGACCAAAAAATATCGTTGTGCATCACAACTTTAACCAAAGTTTTCATATTAGAAAATAATATAAAATTTATTATGTAATTTTTGATTGGACAACAAAGTTGGGGGTCTTATTGCGGGCTTCTTATTGCGGGCTTCGCAGCTTTCAAGACATTATGTTAGGCGTAAAAATAAGATATCCAAAGTTTTAGGAGATGAAAAGTTTTTGTTATCCAAAGTTTCCTCATATTGCCGAGCTGGACATTTTATCAAAAGCACAACTTAGTTTGTCCTAAGTTTTTGGTCCCTGTTCTCCATGTCCTGCATGCAGTGTCGTGCATCTTGCATGTGCCATCTGTTTGCATATGCAAAGGCGTCCACGGTGGTCTACAAATGCGTTGTCCGGTTTAATGTATTTGATCTGATTCAGCCCACTGCTTTGTTCTTCGGTTAGGTTGTCTGAGAGATTTTGACAGAGGGTGGATGTATTTTGGCTTAACCCTTTTTTTCTTTTATTTCTGGAAATGCTCTGTACAGTAAGTTACAGTTGTCATTTGGGTAAGGGTCTGTGCTATGAAGAGAATTTCTGTACAATAAAAATCAAATAGAACTTGCACCAGGTTCATTCGTATCCACTGGGTAGATATGGGGTTAGGGTTTTGGTACTAATATAAATTTGATCTCCTCATAACTTCCAGCTAGACCACCTGTATGCATTTTCATTTAGATTCGTTTGGATGGTTGAATATTCGGGGTGATTGGATCATTGTCTGTCTGAATATCCATGTTGCAGGCCAATTGCATAGAGCCGATTGGGGAAGTCCGACGGGATTGTTTTATTGGGTTTAATTTTTTGTAGTTTTATTTGTTATTATATATGTTTTCAACTGTGTTGCAGGTGTAAGGATAGAACATCCAGCTGCAGCAAACGTGAAGGTGGACTGAACTCCAAGGACAGGAGCAGAGTAAGGTTGCGAAGCATCAGAAAATCTAATACAAAAGTCTGTTGCAGAGCGATGCCCTTTATGAGGTTACTCTCACCTTAACTGGGCTACATAAATTTAGGAGAACCATTAATGGATAAAGTTAATGTTTGTCTATTAGTGGATTGTATTCATGCACTTGTCATGTGGGAATGGCTAATAATGTGAATATTGCAGTATATATTGGAAACCAGCGTGTACCCTCGTGAGCTAGAGCCCTTGAAGGAGCTCCGGGAATTGACTATCAAACATCCCTGGTAAGCCCCACCTATCCATCTTACTCCTTGTGGCTCTAAATTCCTTGAATCTAGATACAAATGGGTGTTGTGCTGGCAAAACCAGTTTTACTTTTCATGGTGTGAAGCCACTGTGGATTGTTTGGTATGACAGGCACGACATGGCTATTCCTCCAGATGAAGGTCAATTTTTGGGCCTCCAGTTGAAGCTGACGAACGCCAAGAACACCATCGAGATTGGGGTGTACACTGGTTACTCACTTCTCAGCACAGCCCTTGCCTTACCGTTTGATGGAAAGGTACATTTATATTCACATTCATAGATCTTCCCAAACAGGGGAATTTAACGTTTGTATGTGCGCCAATTAATTAATGAAGGATGGCATGGCATGGCAGATAATAGCAATGGACATTAACAGAGCGATCTATGATATGGGGCTAGCTATCATTGAGAAAGCTGGAGTTGCCCACAAAATTGATTTCAGAGAAGTCCCTGCTCTGCCACTTATGGATGAAATGCTTAAGAATGTAAGTAAAATGTAGGGGGGAGAGCTTAAAATTTCGGGGATGGCGGATTAACGATTGATAAATTGATGAAATGGGTATTGTGCAAGAGGAGATGCATGCCTCGTTTGATTTCGCGTTTGTAGATGCTGACAAAGGCAACTATCTGAATTACTACATGCGGCTCATAGATCTGGTGAAGGTCGGAGGATTGATTGCGTATGACAATACTTTGTGGCAAGGATCCGTTGCGATTCCCCCAGAAGTTGCCATGAGCGAAGGCATGAGTTATGGGGAAGATAGAGAGCATATGTTGGAACTAAACAGGGCCCTTGCTGCAGACCCTCGCATCGAGATTGCTTAGATCCCAATTGTCGATGGAGTGACGCTGTGCAGGCGCCTTTCCTGAACATTATTCAGCGATGTCGTCCTGTATGTGAGAATATGAAATTGCAAGCATAGACAAATCTAAATACATCAATGTTTCCCATTGTTAATGATTTGAAATTACATGAATGTTCATTTCTAAGCCGGAACAAGTGATCTAATTCATGGTTACTTTTTAATATCAATTTTGCAATCTATTAAAGGGGGCTTTGCTATTTGAATGGATGGATTTATATATACTATAGGGATGTTGAAATTTCCATTTTTAGCTGTTTATTTTAACTATTTTATTAATGTAGTTGTGTTGGTTAACAACAAATTTAGTTGGATATGTTTAACATGCAATGGTTAATTATTGTTAAATATGTTCAAGTTATGGTTGGAGAGAGTTTATTATGGTCAACATAAAGTTGACTATGGAAGACCATGGTTGCCCACATCTAACTATAGCTAACTATGATAAATTATGAGGGACTATTATGAGGGAGTCCAGAGTAAGTTCAGAGCAGAGAGTGTGGAGCAGCTAGTTTGAGGAGCAGAAGAGCAGAGAGCCTCGAGTGGAGGTTCACTTTTACAATTTGTAAGTTCCATTTTACAATAACCTAATATTAATTTCCACGATTACAGCAGTTCCACCATTACAGAAGTTGCTTTTGTTCATGCCATTTCTTCGTCCAGTCGAACTTCAGCCACTCGTCTTCCATAGTTAGTTCCTTAAGTTGAATATATTAGTTCCATTTCCATTTTAATTTTGGTATTTGTAGATGGTGTTTAAGGGATTTTTTTAATTGCGAAAAACTCTATTTGTTAGGATCATCCATAACTCACATTCGTTGAATTTACAGCAATAGGTTCTTAAAGTGACTTATATATTGTGTTTTGTACCTTTATTAGAACATCTTTTTATCATAAAACCCAACAGAAGGGAAGGCGGGGTCACAAGTTGAGATCTTCCCTATGATATGTTGTTTTGCAGGTTCTTTGTAGTGGCGAATGCAATTGCCTGTGGGTACACACTATTTTCATTCATCTTCTCTGTAACAGGCAAATTTTCTTCCTCTACACTGTCAGCCTTTCTTCTCTCCGTCACCAATTTGGTAATGCCTTTTTCTTCTTCTTTGCTATGAAGGTATGAAAGCTGCGTTATAAATGTTGTTCAAATCTCGAATTGAATTTCATAATTGTGTGCAGGTGATGGTGGCGCTGGTATCGGCGGGGGTTTTTGTAGCGGCTGCCATTGCTTACGTCGGGTACAAAGGAAATTCTCATACTCACTGGGGAAAACTCTGCGGTATATATGATCACTTTTGCCACTCCATTAAAATTCAATATGCTGTAAGATATATCCGAAGGGTTGTTATACATGAATATCAAGCGGGAGACGGCAACAAAATAGGCAACCAGAAGCAAAGTAGAAATAATAAGGGTGATAATGGAGAAGCTCATTCTCTCCAACCCAATCTAACAGACAGAAGATAAACAAAGAAGTGAGTTTAGGAGCGAAAATAGAGATTCATTTCTATATATCTGCTTAAATAATTTGTTATAAAAGGTTGTTGATTCAGGATCTGTTAGATTTTCTTTTTTAATTATTTGAATATTCATAGTGGTGTTTGAAACGCGGACAACCTTAGCAAACGTGACATCAGAGCACTAGTGTTTTTAGAATATAAAATCGCATGGTGTGTTTTAGAATATAAATTCGCGTGTAGCGCATGAAGCTTTCTCATCAAATAGTTAATGACTTTCGTTCGCAAACAATTCTGTGTGGCGCAACATTTGTTTATTTGTTTTAATTTTTTTATGATAAATTATGACGAGTATATAAATTTAGTTGTTAAATAAAGTTAAGAAAATTACATTTTTTAAATTAATATTATTAATTATAAAAGCAATAGTTATTATCTATATTTAAAGGAACTTGTTAGAAAATTTTTAATAGTGGGAGATTATTCATCATTTTTATATATTTATTTTATAAATAAAATTATTTAAAATATTATTCGTAAATATATATTTTATTAATATTATTTTAATTTATAAATAAGCTTGTTTAAAATATTATGAGTCAATATCATACTTTATTAATATTAGGTGAGAAAAAATTATGATTCATTTCACATTTAATATATTGTAGATAAATGTCTTAACATATGACTAATATTAGCAAGGAGCTAATATTTCGATATTTATAGTTCTTATGCTGCATTTTACTATTTATAGTTCCCTATCTCTTTATTACTATTTAAAATTTTCTTATATTATGATTTATTTTGTTTAGCATAATTATCATAAATATACTCTTAACATTTTCTTTTTCTTTTTACATAAATCATATTTTATAACAATTTCTTAATTCTTTATCTTTATTATTTTTTACAATATTATAAATTTATTTAATATATTTAAAATTATTAAATACACTCTTAACTACTTTATAAATATATAATATCTTTATAGCAATTCTTAACCCTAATCTTTTATAAATCTATTAAAACTTTGTTATTATAATTAGTTTATTTAATATAATGAAAAACTGTAACAACTACTTATATTAAATATACTAATTCTTTTTTTTTGAGTTTTTTAATTATTATATAATTTTTTTAATTAAACTGAAAAGTAAAAAACTTTTAAATTACTAAAATATTTTTATCAATATTTTGTAAATTTAACTTTTTTATTATTTATTTTATAACTATATTATTGATAATTAATTAAAATTAAAAAATTATATTTTAACTTTTTTTTATATTAAAATATTTGAAAATAATTTTATATTAAAATATTTATCAAATAAATTTTTATATATATAATAATTTATAGTTAAAAATTTATTTAAATAAAAATAATAAAGAAAAATATAATTAATTTATTAATTTATTAATTAATGAAAGTAAACTATTCCCATATACTTATTTGAATATACCTACAATATTTTTTTACTCGTAACATTTCACACGCTCTTATGTGAAAACCATGTTCTAGGGATTTCGAAAAATTTAAGTTATTGAGTAATAGGCCTAAACTACAAGGAAATATTATAATAATAAAATCACATTCGTGAATGTTAGTTTTTTTATTATCATAAAACCATCTATTTTTATGTCTTTCATTATGAACATCCAGTTCAACATCTTATATCGTGTATTCAAGAATGAACGAGTTATGAATAACAAGTTCAACCTCTTATATCATGTATTTCAGAATGAATGAATTATGAATAACAATTTCAGTGTCTTATATCATGTATTTGAGAATGAACAATTAATTCAGTAATTACATCTTGTATTTCATTATGACCAACAAAGTTCAATGTCTTATATACTGTATTGTATTTCAGAGTGAACAATTAATTCAATAACTATATTGGATTTCTCATTCATGGTTATACCACCACTACTTTGCCAACAATAGATAAGACATAGTTATTAAAAAATAAAAAAAATTACTTCCCTTACGATTTCAGCATTGTACTCAGACCAATACAATTAGTTTAAAAACAAATCTGCAAAAATAATTTGAAAACAATTTCGATCCAGATCTATTTATTACAAAATAAAAAATTACTCTTACGATTTCAGTATTGTACTAAGAATAATACAAATCATTTAAAAATAATTTCGAAAAAATTTCGGCGGGTATGCCATTTGCAACGTAGACCTTCTGGCAAACCCCGACAGAGACTACCGGCTACATGCAACACTTGTTATTTGATAGTGGTATCAATTAATCATGATATTAGTTTATATTATTGTTACAAAAACTATTTATAAATTAAGAATATGTATGATAAATTATGAGTGAATATGATTATTTTTTATCATCACCTCAAAAAATTAAAGGGAAGTAGTACATGTTATGTATTTCTATATGTGGTATTAATAAGTCATAGTATTGACTCATTTTATTGTTACAAAGCATATTTACAAATGAAGAATCTCCATGATAAATTATATCTGAATATAATTATTCTTTATTGTGATCGCAAGAAATCAAAATGAAGAAATGTGAGTTATGTATGGGGTATATACTTCAAATTGTTTTTTCAATAGTTTTACATAAATAGATAGTGATTACAATAATATTTCTCATCATCTTGTCATAACCATTCTTCCAAACCACCTAAAATAACCTCAATTAACGTAATATCTTTTAGTGATTAAGTTACTAAGAAAAATAATCATTCTTCTAAACCTCATAAAAAAATTAAGTTAATACATATAATTATTAAAACCGATAATCATTTTTAATACAATAATTCTTTTAATTATTCTTTAGGCATATTATAATAAATTAAAACATATAAACCGTGACGAAATATTCGTGAATATTCGTGAGAACTAAATTTACCAATATATTTATAAAAGTAAATTTCAATTTTAAATTAAATGTGCCTTATCACATATTATATTATTTTGATTAAAAAGAACATCTCAAAATTAAAACATAATATTTAATGCAATAACATAATACAAATACTTTCTGATTAATCAGCTAAATAAGAATTAATAATAGTATAAAAAGTGATTTTGTAAACTAATTAACTTATATACAGGAAAACTCTTAAAAAAAATAGTTCCATTTTATAATCGCGTAGTCTAACGAGGCGGATTCCATCCCTCAAATTCGCAGCAGCCGGCCAACTACTTTGAAATGGATTCCATTCCTGAAATTCGCAGCATCCGGCCAACTACTTTGAAATTGATATGTTTCTTGTTGTTTTATTAATTCTTAATTCTCAGTTAGCATCAGGATAGTAAGCATAATTAAATTCGAAAACAACGTGCCAATGAATGTTTAACTTTGTTCTGGATGATTTGTGAGTGAGGTAGTTAACAAGGAAAGAAAGCGAAACCGCATTTCCGGTACGAAACACGTTGTACGAAACGATATTGACGCCACGGGCATGTCATGCTAACGCTCACAGGACTCCACAAATTTGTTGGTTCCTCCTAACGATGTTAAAGACCAGAGGTCACAGAAATTATGAGAAGAGAAGTAAATTATAACTATTATATGTAAATCATGGTAAGAAACTTGATTCAATATTAGATAGAAGATTGCAAATGACTCAATGTTACATTCGGAACCTTTGGGTAGAATGGATTTCCAGCGTTCTTAAAAGCTAAAAGAAACATTATGTCAATTGAGGGGAGAGTAAACCGAGGTGCTTTTCACATCCAAGCAGTCCCAAACAATTCACGTGGAAATTCTGTGTGCAGTACCAATACCTCAGACACAATATTGGAGGTCAATTAGTAGATCAATCACAATTCATAGAATACTTATCGTGATGTCTTCATATTTTGAAAGAACCAACATGCAATTTCAGTTTTCAATCCAAGAAATGTACCTGGCATATTGTCTTTCGTGTGACCGATATACTCAAACTAGTTTGATTGTTGTGTGTCGTGTAGATAGAAAATACCATTTTCATAGTCATTGTGAAAACACCAATTTCGTTGTGACTATTGACATATTTTATTTCCATAGAGGCCCATTCTTGCCGTATGGAAGCCCAACGGGCCCGTCATAGTTTGACTATACAGTCACGATTAAATTATCAGAATATAGAAAGGCCGTATTGGAGTTATTTCAGTCGGCGTCTGCCCAAAAAATTCCACCGGAAATCAGTTGATAAAACAAAGCACAGACCATATGTCCGTACCTATGTTTAGCATGGTTGATTATAGATTTGCATTGCTTTCATACCTGAGAAAATATCGTACATGCTGTTGTTGTTACATAATTCAAAATCCCTTTGGCTGTTGGAATCCGGACAGGGCTAAGAATCATTTCTTACTGGCCATCTGATTCACGCGTTACGTAATTCAACTAATCTTTTCCATGAATTCCAACAACTATTAACCAGCTCATTCCGGCCCTTACGATGTGTGTTATTTATCCAAGTTATAATGGCAATGAGTACTTTCTTCAATCAATTCTATTATAGAAAATTGAGGCAAAAAGGCACGAGTGAAGATTCTTCGGTACTAAAGGTCATATATATATATATATATATATATAAAATAATACGGGAAAGATCAGAATTTAACATTTAAAATTATATTTTAGGAGATATTAAAAATTAATAGATATTATGAATTTAAGAATATAATTTATGGTAGGGAAAATAATTTTATTATTCATTTGAGAATTGAAAAATTATTTTAATTTTAATAATATGCTAGTATTATTTTTAAGATATTTTTTAAATTAAAAAATTGTTCTTTCATATATAATAAATTAGAATTATATTTATATATATAAAAGTTATTCTAACTGTTTAGAGTTATTGATATTGTTGATAGTTTTGTTGATTATGAATTTTGTTTTTCAAATTTTGATGTTAACTTTTTTAGTTTTCTTAATGTGCATTTCATATAATAAAAATAAATAGATTATACATATTTTATATATATATATATATAACATTGGTGAAGCTATATCATACTCATATCTAAGAATAACAATAACAATATAAAATAATTCAACCAATAATTTAATATAAAAAAGGTGCCTTAAAAGTAAACCTATTCAACTTCAAAACCCCATAAACTTACTATTTATTATATTAAAATATTTTAATCTGTTATAAATTTATATTTTTTTATTCTAAATAACTTCAAATATATATTAAAATTCAAACCTAATATAAATCTGACCCATTAAAACTAAAAAAAAATCCCTCGCAAAGAGAATTAATAATTTTAAGTTTTAATTTTAATATAAAATTAAACTTGGAAAACATGACGTAGCCTAGGTATTTTTCTGAATTGCTTAAGTAATATATATGGCTTCCAATTTTATTTAAAAGAAGAATATGAACACACTTCGTTTATTATTAGTCCCGCCTTCTAATTTTGAATTGCTTAACTAATATATAATAGTCCCGCCTTCTCTTCTTGAATTGCTTAAGTAATATATATGGTTTCCAATGTTATTTAAAAGAGGAATAAGAACCCACTTTGTCTATTATTAGTGTTTGCTTTCGGCACGGCAGGGACCCTAGCAATCACTAGAGCATTGACACGTAATTAATTTCTCTTTCATCAAATATTTCCCCTCATTACGACGAAATTTTAATTTAGGCCATTTTGTTTGACACATATTTAATTAATGTTTCCAATTCAACTTTTTATTGGAAACTTCAGACAATATTAGATACCCATTTTTTTTTCATCTAATGTGTGAAAGAAAGGTACTTAGCAATTTTAGATATCCAAAAAGAATTTCTCCAAAGTCTAAAAAGAAAGTATTTTGCATATCCAATACTGGTTTTTCTATTAAAAGTTTAGACCAGATTTGTTATTTCAAAATATACATACATATTTATATTTATATTGTTATCCGAAATTTAATAAAACTCACCTAACACTGGCACTTGTTCACTGGCACTTCTTGTACTTCCCATTATTTGTTATTTAGTTTCACATGTTTCATGCTAAGTACTTCCTACTTCCTATTATTTGTTATTTAGTTTCACATGTTTCATGCTAATTTTCCTTATATTACATCACCCTCCTCTTTCTCTTCTTCTCAAAATAATTTATTCAGTTCCTTTCCCTTCTTGCAAATATATTTCATTCACAAAAATAATTCATTCACATGGAGAAAATGTGTTGCAGTAACTACGCAGGAGTTGCCACAAAAAAGCTGGCCAAAGGCTGGAATCTTGTAGAAAGCAATAGTTGTGCCACAAAAAAGTTGCCCAGAGGCTGGAACCTTGCAAAAAGCAATAGTTGACCAAAAATTGCCACATAAAACCTCCATAAAGGCTGCAATATTGTAGAAAAACTAGCTAGAGGTACGAGGTTGCGATCTTGCAAAAAGAAATAGTTAACCAACAATTGCCACAAAATGGCTAAATAGAGGTTGCAATATTTCCACATTTATTTGATGAACTTGAGAGAATTATGAGTAAATTGTGAGTAAGATTTGTCTTAAATAAATGTTATACTTCTACATAAAACTATATTTTTTGCAGTAATATTAAATTTTCATTCAAACATGAAAATTTAATATACAGAGTTCTAGATTTGAGATTAGATATTTTGATCATGTTTGTAGTTTGATAGAATTTATAGGAAGCCACTTCTTTGTTAACACTAAAATCGGCCCTAGTTTTAGATGTCTTTAGTTGAAATTTGCAAAAAACAAACACTAAATTAATGATGGAAAGAAGGATTTGGGATATTGCACCTTTGACAAAACAAATTTTCCAATAGTTCGTGGAGATTTTGATAGGTTTGGGTTTGGATGGCCCTAGTTTTAGCTGTCTAAGAATACTTGGCTTTCACATAATTAAGTAAACACTTTTTAGAACAAAAATAATGAGACCAGATGGAATTGCACTTAGAATTCTCAAGTTTCAAAAAGTTTTCTTAGTTTTCCTTGTCTTGGAGGCATCTTTTCTAGTTGTTGCAACACTTGAAGGGATTGAAACCTCTCGAATTTCCTATTTCATTTGTCTTGAATCATCACCAGAGTCATTCATGAGCACAATGAAGCATAAACAAGCCAGAGAAAGCAAAATCCCATACAAACCAAATCAAGGCCTTGCCTCCCAAGAATTCTTTTTGGAAAAGTCCTTATTGTTCTCTATGTATTTCACTATTGTGAATATGAATGAGAGTGCCTGTGATAGTTGCACCACCATGATCAATAGAAGGGGGATGAGCCTATACATGATACCTTTAAGTCTTGCAAGTCTCAGGCCCTATAGAGTCGTTGTTTTACAATCCTTGTTGCCATTATCTGTGTAATGGTCATATGATTTCCTCCACTAATTTCCACTTTAAAAATAGCCTTCATGGGCATGGACCATCATGGGAACTTAAGAAAAAAAATACTATGATAATGTTGTATATCTATGGGAATATTAGCTACTTAAATCTGCTACATGATGATGATACCCATAAGCCTTGCTACTCTAAGTACCAACAATGTTGTTGTGGAGATCCCTGCCACCATTATATTTTTAATGGTCAGATGCATTCCTTTAATGTTATCCACTGCAACAATGAACTTCTTGGACTAGACCAACATGGAAACTTATACAAATATATACTTTTTCCATCCCTACCATCAAATGTGCCACTCTAAATTTCCAAGGTAAGGAATGCAGCAACATTCCTCTGCACTAAAATATTTAAAATATTGTTTATCTTCAACACATGCAACTTTTTTTCTATTTTTTTTCCTTTTCTAAAAAATGAAGCAAAACAATAAAAAAATTCTACAACAAAAAAATGTCTGGAATTAGAAAATCATTTATTGCGAAGTTATAATAATATATCCTTTAAAAATTTAGCTATTATAGCTTTTAAATTTTTAATTGTATCTTTATTATACTTTAAAGTAATATTATGAAATTATAATGAAAATTTTCTATAAGTTTGCATGGTCCATTACCTACATTCAATTGTGGATTCTTAGAACAATTCATATTATTACAAATAAAATTATTGTCATCATAGCCGTCTAACTTCCCACCATGATACTTGACTCACACAACATAATAGAAACAAAGTATTATTAGTCCCTGTCGCAGGATAGGCAGGGACTATAGTAATTAATATGATGCTCACTAACACTAAGTGACCTGTTTAAGATTTTCAATAATCAAAGTTTTAAGACTTGCGACATGTTTTTCATAGCTAATTTTTTTCGCCATCTTATTTGGCCTCTTCTCAAGGTAGGGAGGCAAGAACCATATGTTATTTTCATATTTCTTTGATATGTTTCCTTGGCATTTTCAATTGTGAAACTAATGTTGGCATTACCTCCTTTTGATTAAATGTTTGGGTTTCGATTAAATGTTTGAGTTATTTAGATATGTTAGTGATATATATGTTAGATACACACTGCATACAACCAGACCAAATAGCACATAGCTACTGCATAGCACATGGCTACTGCATGTACAGTACTGCCCTCATGTTTATGATACCATTTCTTCCCTCGTGTCTGGTCCTTGTCCTTCATTGGAGCCTCTACCTCTTGCTATTGTTGGCTTTTGCTAGTATGTGGGATATTCGTAGAGACTGCCTATTCAGAGAGATTAGCTATGATGGTATGTGGGATATTCGTAGAGACTGCCTATTAAACGGGACTAGCTATGATGGGGGATATTTGCAGAGGACAGCTTCGTATAGATTGGCTATGATGGTGGATATTTGCAGAGTCCGGTAGCGGAAGATGGCTTTTGCTGGCTATGATGTGGGATATTCGTTGGCTTTACTTCTTTTGCTAGAACTGACTCCTTCGTTTCATATGTTGTTGGTTTTGGTTCAAACACCACCACTACTTCCACGACTTACTTTACTTTGCTTCCATAATTGCTGATTCAAATCGATTAGTTGCTTATTAAACTAGCTCTGAATCAATTTTAGAAGCAAGGTAAAGTAGGTGCTCTACCTCTACACATGAATGAAAAAAAAAACACAAAAAGATATGAGCAGTGGTTATGACTAAAACTACAAACTCTGTAATGACTCTACTAACATATGTGATCATGATGGTTTGACTGAACCATTAATATAAACTCACACAGGAAGCTAGATAGATTATAGATATTGATATAAACTGACACAGGCAACTAGATAGATTATAGATATATGACACAATACCTCTCTATCTCGATTTGGAAGGCTTTAACTCGTGCTGTAGGGGAATTATTGCTGAATTGGTCTTCTTCCTCTTCCTACCCACTGGTCTTCTTCCTCTTCCTACTAGCAATATTATTCTTCCTCTTCCTACTCGTCGTACACTTAGTTGCATTGCAGGACACACCCATAATTTCTTGTTGGGTTTTTTTAGCAAGAACCACATGAGCTACCTAATCTTCAAATATGTTTCCCAATCTAGTATCTGTTCCCAATCCAGTATATGTTCTGAACGCAGGGGATTGCAAATTCAAATTGCTGGCCACTAGCATTTAGAGTCCATCTTTTTCTGCTCGACTCTCGAAAGGGTTGTAATTGAAATAGGAGGGTTTTCCCGTCCACGATGAAGAAGAGACGAACGATATCCTCGACTCCAATATTATATGGAAGCAATTGGTAAAGAACTTCATTACAATCTGTTCAATCTTTTGGTTCTAAGACAACTCGGCATGACCATTGATCGATCGTTGCACAAGGTACAAAGGAGATGGTCAAGGAACGCTCATCCAGTTTCTGTGAGAGCCTAACATAAAAGAAAATACGCTTAAAAAACTCCAAACCCTTACAGGTGCAAAATTTCAATAGACTTTGCCATGGACGGAACAAGGAACGCCGCAATAACCTACTCTATATCGGCCTTGCAGCCTACTCTGTAGGAATCACTTGCTCCAAGTATACTAGCTCACCCGCTTCCTAAGGGAGAGAGTTATCATGGTTGCTTTCTTCGCTTAGAGCTCCTAATGGTAGGTCTTGAAGGTATTCTTTACCTGCTACTCTTATTTCAAGTCTTATACGACAATAATGGTTATACATTAACAACTAGATTGTGTGTTGCTTGACACCTGCAATGTAGAAGACGCTTGAGATTCATGCAGACACCGCATATAAGGAAGTTCGTATTCATCGATGTATTTGGGGGAACCAATGTATGTTCAAATGGGTAGGTAGGGACCCACTTTCACCTTGACACAAGACTATTTTATCTGGTTGATTACTTCATGCTTGGAAGATGTGAACCATCCATGAAGCCTTACTTAGAGATTTGGTGATGTAGGAATTGTTCTGCAGACAAGGCCATCAAAATTTAGATATTGATAAATGACTTCTTAGTGGCATCTAAACATTACATAATATCCTGTTGAATTGCGGCTCAAAAAAAAAGAAATAGAATTTATGGTGAGATTTGATTATAGGTTCCAGAAAACATAGGTTCCAAATTGCAAATTAGATTCCTCTTGACTACCCAGTACCCAGAACCAAGTTAGAATATACAATAGATAGGATCAGGCATATTAGTTAGGATAGGAGAGGTGTTGTTGGTATTGGCGGTTAAGAATATATATATGACCAAGTCTTATTTTTGTTGTCTACTCCTAATAAAGAAAGAGACATTTAGGCTTTTCTAACTAGAAATGAAAATCAAGGGCTATCATGGCGAGTAATAGGGACTTTATATGCTAGGTTCAAGCAGAATCAACATGATCATCAACAAGTATAGAAGCAGGTTCAGTGTGGTTTAAGCCCTCTAGTGTTATTGTTATCGCTAGAGCCTTCTAGTGTTAGTTAGAACAGCGTGGCCCAAGATCTCTATTTTCCCATTCTAGCTTAAGCTATAGGCATATGTAGTTGGTTTATTCTTAAAGTGTTCTTCTGATAGTGCTAGATGGTCATCAATATTTTGCAAGATTGAAACTCTGTTATCTTATATGTGTCTTCATTTCGATGTTAAATTTGTAATTGTATTAACCGAAGTTAAAAGCTAGTATTAGGTACTAGATAATGATACAAGTATTTTGCCTCCAGTAAGGGCCATATGGAGTAGAGCCAACGTCCGAAGAATTATACAACAAGTAATTACCTGCAATTGATGGAGGTCTGCTAGAAAAAAGCAAATCATGAGTCTTCATAAACTCCCTTGCCATATCAGGAGAAGAGATGACTAAGCCGAGCTTGGAGCCAAAGCAGAAAGAGATGAGGGGCCCGAATTTCATGAATTAGGCTCTTTCTGTTTTTTTTTTTTGTCTGTCTCTTACCTTTCGATTAAGTAATTCCAAGGCCAGTAAACATGACAAGGAATTGTTCGCACTGTGGGCACAATGGCCATAATTCCAGAGCATGCCCCAACTGTGGTGTGAAATTGTTCGGAGTTCGGATAACTGATGGGCCGATACACAAGAGTGTGAGTATGGGAAATTTGTTGCATTATTCCAACAATGCCTCTTCCTCTAATAACAACCTAGCCTCAGCTTCAGCTATGCAGCCTTGTGAATCAGTTGCTAATGCTGTTGCTTCTGCAGATAGTTATGTATCTGATTGCCTCTTTCATAACAATGCTCGAGGAGAGAGGAAGAAAGGTACAATATTTACATTGGATCCCAAACTATTGTGACTTTTAGTTTTGTGGGCTTGAGAAGAATTTAGGTTTCTTCTCTGTTATGATAATTTGGGTTCCTTCGATTTTGGAGCACAGAATTTTAATTCCTGTTGAAGGTTTTGCCTGGTTTTGGTTCAGGTCGATATGCTTTGTTGTTTTAGGACTTGGGTCCTTAAAATTCCTCTAAGCTTTTAGGCGTTCTCGCATTAAAATTCCAAGTTCTTGCGTTATTTGTTAGCATTACGATTTTCCCCTTTGTATTTTGGTGACGGGTTATTGATTCTCAACTTAAAATTGTTTGGCTTTTCCTTGATGAGTTTCCCCAAATATGCAGTGGGTCCTTCAATTTCTCTCATTTCTTGTGTTGGCTTAGAAATTTTTATTGGCTTTGCATTAAATCTTTGTAGTAACGTCTTTGAATTTCAATTGGGTTGTTATCTTGTGGGTTATGGGACTCAAAGCCTAATTTTTAATCTTCTACTGTTATATTCTTAATGGTTTTGTCTTTGTGAAATAGTAGGTATGTTATTTTACATGAGGTTTTGAATTGTTTGGTTCTTTGTGGAATTGTTTTCATAAACTATTTAGTATTTTAAATTTGTAGAGTGTTATGATTTATGTTCCTTCAATTCTTTTGAGTTCATTCTCTTTATTTTTTGGATAATTAATGGTTTTTGTTTGATCTCTACTATAGTAGAGGGTTCCAAGAAATTTGTACTTTTCACCTTTGCCCAAGTAGGTATGTGATTTTATAGGAGGTTCTGAATTGTTTGGTTCTTTGTGGGATTGTTCTCATAAATTATTCAATATTTTAAATTTGTAGGGTGCTATGATTTATGTTCCTTCAATTCTTTTGAGTTCCCTATCTTTGTTTTTTTGGATAAGTAATGGTTTTTGTTTGATCTCTACCATCGTAGAGGGTTCCAAGAAATTTTAACTTTGCACCTTTGCCCCATACTAACAGGGGGAGGGTTCCATGAGATTTTAACCATGCACCTTTTCCCTGAAAGATAAAATTTTGAGCTATGATTTTTTCTAGATTTTCCCTGAAATCAATCAATCTCTTAGCCATTTAGTTTTGTTGCTCTTTTTTTGTGCAACATTTCATGTTTAACAATACAATTTGTCTGAGAAAATATGTTCCTAATGGCATTTTCTTTTGTTTTCATTCCTAGGGTCTCCAGAATTTGAACTGTGAAATTTAATGTTTAATCATAAATTTTGTTTGAGAAAATATGTTCCTATTGGCATTAATCCCTTTTAACTTGATGCGATAATAAGTTTAATTTTCTTGTGTTTATTTCTTCCTTAATGATTACTAAAGAATTCAATGTTTATACTATCTCATGATCTTAGAGGTTCATTGGACTAAAGAGCAACACCGCATACTTCTTATTGACCTTCAAAAGCTTGGAAAGGGTGATTGGAGAGGTATATCAAGAAACTTTGTGCCGACAAGAACTCCTAGTTAGGTTGCTAGTCATGCACAAAAGTATTTTATTAGGCAGAGTAATCTAACCAGAAGGAAACGACGTTCTAGCATGTTCGATATCACTGCTGAACCTATCATTTGTCCATTACCTTTGCATGCCTTTCCTGTATTGCATCATAGTTGGCCTCTGATCAAGAAGAAATTGAATCAGGTGATAATTCTACAAATTCTACAGATATAGAGACTCTTCTTCCTTAGGTTTATGAAATAGCTTCCGCTAATCTAACAGTGTTCCCAAGTTTTGTTACGCCTTATGTAACATACGGATTCCCCATATGGCACACTTTTAGACCCACAATATCACAAAATTCCAATGTTTATAACACAACAACTGTAATGCTAACTTCTCCATTAAAAATGGATGAATGCACAGGGTTATCCCAGTTAAGCCTTAGCGGTGTTACAGTGGCTTCTGCAATGAAACCCTCAGAACTGTCACTCAAATTACATGGAAGACCCCCCTCTATACAATCAGATTTTCAGGCCGAACCATCTCTCAATGAAAGCAGTAGTTTGAGTTCCAGTAGTAATGTCATCAATGTATTTTGAATTGCAAGGAAAAGCAGGTGTAAAGAAGATGATGGTATGGATTTTATAATGGAAACAATGGTGCTTTCCATTATGTATATATGGGCTTCTTGTGTAGCACAAAGGTTGTGTGCCTGGCTGACTCCTAGAAATCTTCAGATCGATCTCTAGCATTGATATTTAGTATGCTAAATGAGTCAACATTCTATAATTGAGTTCTTGGCCTTGACATGTTGAGGGTTCAAAACACCACAAGAGCTAAAAGCAAAGAATGTGGTATTCTGTAATTACGAAGATCCATGAATTTGACTCAAAAGAATACGGTGCTTTGCAAAGACCTCAAGTGGTTACTCTATGGGGTGGAGGGCAAGTACTTATTGCGAAGTGACTAAATATATATTTTTTATCAATGCCTCATATTAATTATTTCTATTAGTTTTTAGGAAGGTGCAGGAAGTAGTAGTAGGGTGTTCATTCTTTCTTGTTTATTTTAAATTTTTCATTGTGTAACTTAATCTAGATAGATATTAAAGAATTCATATTTGAATATTGGCTTATATTGGGATGGGATGATTCTCATTTACCCTCTAATGTTTCAGGTCTATTTGAATTTAAGTTCTAATTCTGCTTTGCAGGTACAGTTTTTAATAAATTAACATAGTGCTAATTGCACTACAAACTAATGCCATTTTGTTGGTCATTTGTGGTGTAGTTGGAACATTTCATGATAATGTTCCATCATCTATAAAAGCATTGTTCATCATAGTGAAAGAGCATTGTGGAAACTGTATCATAGTTGAAAGTGTATACTGTAGATTTAATGCTAAACATTAAGAAGGATGGAAAAATTATTGATATGCAAATTTTCAGTGTTTAAATTATCCCTTATGAAAATTTCTAACGTTAAAGAATATATCCTAATTAAGATTATTTAAGATGATTTTATGTTGGTTTGTTGAATTTATGTAGGTTGTTTTATTTTTATATATGTATGTGTTATTGCTTGGTATTATGTAACTTATGATTGATATTGTGGGTTGATAAGGAATAGTGAATAATTGAGATCTCCCAATTTTTAATGGTTCTTAATGTTATCAAGATCATGTTTTCAATGCATCAGACATTTAAAAAGGTAAGATCCAATCTAGTAGCACATTGCTTTTCATTTAACCAGGAGATGTTGTACCGGTTGCAACATGGAGGGGTATAGCGGTTTTAACTATTGCAGAAACCACAAGTTACAACAATTTTGTTTTATGCATGTGAAGCATATTGTGTTTCATTCTCCCATGATAGGTTTGATTACTTTATAACTAATTTCATCTACTAAAAAACCAAACAGTTGGGTTTATCTCAATCTTAAAGCAATGCTTACATTGGATGTCTTCTGATTACTGCCAATTGAATCCCGTGAGACTGGCTGCTGCCATATTTCAGATATCACATTGTCTGCCAAGCAAATAAACTTGTAGATCTTGTGTGCACAAATAAATGAGGGAAATCAACCATACCTTCAACCATATTTGTTTTAAGCATTGTAAAATAGAACAGAAAAGAACAGAGAGAGTGATATAATAACTAATGGTCTACAGCAAGGGCTATATGCTTTAGAATAGCAGGTGGGCTCTGGAGCTAGGAAATACACCTACATACAAGTATTTTGTGTGTGACCCTTTATGTTAGAGGATTGTTACTTGTAAAGTAAGGGTATGGCCATGATAGCCACACCACTCTTAAAAGCTTTAAGGCTAATCAACAACCGCAACAACTTGACCAATGGGAAAAGAAAAGGAACAACACACATTTATCTTTAGTGGGTGTAGTGAATGAAAGTATCTGAGCCACTCGTAGCTTTTACTCTGTTGCTATTTCTTGCTTTGGTGGTGCTACTTCTTAAACGTGTGTTTCAACTGGCTCTACTCTGATTCCGTTCGTGACTTTCACTAATTATGGAGGTCTGGTCTGGCTTATGGTGTTTATTGCTAAAATTTAAGTACTTGTGTCATGTGACTAATTCTAACAACTTTCTATCTAAATATAAGAGCTGATAAGCTTCTTCTAATATGATCATTGTACTTGTTGAGCTATGGATGGGAGTCCTCTCTACTAGAATCATCTTGCTATCTGAATGCAAGAATTGATAAGCTTCTTCTAATACAATCATTGTACTTGTTGAGCCATGAATGGGAACCCTCTCTACCAGCTGTACAAAATCCTGATCATTGTATTGATTGGACCATGAATGGGAGCCCTCTCTACCAACTACACAAAATCCTCCTCATAGCCCTTTTCCTTAACTTCAAAGCCAACTCGCTCCCTGCTGCTCTCTGTTCCTCCCTCTCCTCCCCCTTAAGGTAGGGACTAGCTATTGTGCAACCCTCCTTGTTTATATATAAACACAAAATGTTGTTATTACCAATATTGGCCCTGGTCACTGCACTACTTTTTAAAACTTTTCAATTGAAACAAACTACCAACATGGACTACAAGTTGCGTACAACACTTGTTTACTTTGTCTCTCACTCAAAGGCCACTTTAACTTATGTTCTTGTATTTAAATTTAAATTTATGTTATTGTATTTAACATTATATTTAAGAAGGACCATATGAATGAAGATTCACAAATTTATTACTAATTTGGATTAATAAAGTTAAAAATAATGCTTTATTATTAGTTATTATATTTAGAATGAATTTTACTAAAATTACTATGATTTTAGGGTGGTTTTTGGTAACTAAGTAAGGAATTAACAATTTACATTTGTTTTGTGATTGGAAGTTTTCATTCACTAAGTAAAAGATGAATAAAGATGTTGGAATGAATTTTTAAATTTTATCTTGAAAGAGGTGAAAGGTTTGAAAATGTTTTCAATCATTTTGTCTTCAATATTTATGGAAAATAGAATTTTGATGACTAAGAAAACGAATAATTTTTTTTTATGTTCTTTCTCATCATAGTCTACTCTTTATCCATTTTATTAAACTAATTTATTCTATTTCTAGAAAGTAGAGCCATATCTTTTTACTAAGATATATATATATATATATTATATATTATATATATATATATATATATATTATATATATATTATATATATATATATATATATATATATATATATAAGATATTAGTAAGAAGCTTAGAATTCGTCTCACCTAAATAGTGTTGAAAAATTGTAACTAGGTTTGGTCTGCATAATTATCTTGATACTTGTATCATTATATATTCCATGAAAAAGAAAAAAAGAAAAAAAGAAGAAAAATAAATTTATTATTATTGTTGTTTTTCTATGGAAAGCATGATCTTCATGCTTCTAGGGTTTACTGGGGCAAGAAGAAATTTTATTACGTGTGAAAGTCCCATTTGGAGAACTTGTAACAAAAAGAAAAATATTGTTTTGAGTCATAAAGAGTCATTTTTTTCCACAAGACCAAGTTGTTTGTGCCTTGTCACGTCATAGTTGAATAGGCCCTATTCGACATCCTGAATAGTTATAAAAATAAGAGGCTTTGACCTGATTTTCTCACCCACTCATGTTTGATCTTTGAACAAGAAATAATAAGAAGTGCAAAGGATAATGAAGAGAAAGAAGAATGTAAGGAAGGAAGAAAATTTGAATTTTTTCTTGTCTTTGTCCACACATGCAAAGTTGTTGGGTTACTCTACGAATTGTAGGGTGGAATTTTGTTTCCGTGGAGGTCATGGGGTAGCTATGTTCTACGAAGGTGCTCACAAAACTCATGAAAGTTTTGGGGAAACTCTACAAAATTGCAAGTCTAAAGTTTTTGTCTTAAATAATGTTGACCAACTTTGATTCTTGTTCACTTGGTTTGGTTAGAGGATATGTGAAGGAGTGCTGACTTGGTTCCTTGTGGAGATCTTGGCCTTAGGTCTTGGATGTATCACTTTGATCTAATTATATAAGAAGATAAGTTCTTTGGGTTTTCCTCCTTGTGGGGTTTTTCCTGGGTTTGGAGCCTACATCTTGCATTCTTTGTTTCTTGTAATATTCGTGAATTTTATGTTTTGATAATTACTTGACGAAGAAGACATAATAAATTAATAAAAGCAAATGAACACTCACAAGTAATTATCAAGTTAGAGTTATCAACCCTAATATACACGCACATTGATCTATCAACATGGTATCAGAGCTAAAGTAAAGGAAGGAAGTTTTAACATCACATATTTGTTTGCACTATTGTCAAAAGACATTCTTGAAGTAGTTATCTATTTTCTCTATCTCTCTCTAATGGAAATCTATCTGAAGAAAACTCTCAATACCGTGAGAACTCTCCTTGAAACTATCAAAGGCTGCATCATCAAGTTCATCTCCCAGCTATATAAATATGTTATGGATGAAAGTCTCTTTTTCTCTCTTAAAGGCATTTTTGAAGATGATAGTATATGGGTACTAAACACATAATAGACAGTGAAGCCTCAAGACATATGGCAGTGGAATGTGGTCAGCTCCAAACTTTATCAAAATGAATCTCCTCTGATTCAATTGAACTTGGAGTCAAAAATATGTATTTGGTTGAAGGACTTGGATCTATCTCCTTGGAGTTGGAAATAGGCAGAAACATTCATCACAACAATATACTATATGTGTTAGGTTTGAAAACAAACTTTCTCTCCATTTCTTTCTTAGAAGATAAAAGAAATATGTTTGCATTTTTTGATGGGAAAATTATTGTATGGGCTAAAGGATCTAGTACTGAATGCTAAGTTATGTGGGGGGGGGGGGGGGGGGGGGGTTGATATACTTCAACACCTCTTCCTCAATAGTTAGTGCATTTAGATATCAACCCTTGAGAATTATGGCATACAAGGTATGGACAACTTCATTATAAGATATTTCCATCATTGAATCATATGACTACTAGTATCCCCAAACTAAAAGAAGAGCATGAAGGAGTTTGTAAGGGATGTCTTCTTGAAAAAAAATTGAAGAAACCTTTTTCAATTAGTGACACAAGAACGAAGGAAATATTGGATCTCATACATTCTAATATTTGTAGAATTATGGTAGAAAAGTCCCTTGGAGGTCATTAATACTATGCAACATTCATTGATGATCACTATATAAAGACATGGATATATCTCCTCAATTCTAAGGATGAAGTATTTTAGAAATTTCAAGAGTTCAAGGTAGAAGTGGAATTTGACAAAAAGGAAGATCAAAACCTGAAGACCAAATAATGGTGGATAATATACTTCTAGAGAACTAGTGGATTTTTGTAAGGAAGAAAAAATTAAGAGGTAACTCATAGCTCATTAGAATATTTAACAAAATGGTGTGGTTGAAAGGAAGAGCTAATAAATTGAACAATGTGTTAGAGCCATTCTACATGGCCAAGACCTTCCAAAGTTCTTATGTGGAGAAGCATCTATAACATTCGTATATATACAAAATCTAAGCCCTCATAAAATTCTTAATGACATGAGCTCGACAAAAGCATTCCCAAGAAAGAAGCCAAGTCTTGATCATATCGTAATATTTGGATGCCCCATATACATTCAAATTCCCAAGTAAGAAAGCAATAAGTTGGACCTAATAGGTGTAAAGATGCATCCTTGTTGGATATAAAACTTCATCAAAATAATATAGAGTCTAAATCAAAGAAGCTCGTCTTACTCAAGAAGGCAAAGATGTCATCTTTGATAAGAATATTGCATACAAGAAGTCCAAAGTGATCCCCATTGATTCTGATAAGGAAGAAGAATCAATCTTTGATGAAATGTTAGGACATGTACATATTCAAGAACCTACAACCAATCATGAAGAAATTGAAGGACCAAGTGAGCTCGTACAACAAGTCATCATTCCAGAAACACTAAAAATGGCTAAGGTAAACTCTATAGGAAGCCAAAGAACATACAACAACAAAGGGGAATTTAAATAGAGTAAGAAAACTACAAGGCATTCAGGTTATGCATCTTACATGACTAAACATATTGAAGCAAAACTTGCTACTTATGTAAAGGTATCCAAACATCAAGAATGAAAGAGTGCATTTTGAGAAGAATACTAGTCTATAATGAAGAATGATGTTTGCAAAATTGTTCCTAGATCTAAAGAAAAATTAGTTGTAACTTCCAAATGTTTATACAAAATCAAACATGTAGTTCATGGAAGCATTGAAAAATATAAGGAAATTTTTGTGGAAAGAAGTTTCTATCGAAAGGAAGGAAGCACTTATGAAGAAGATTTTGCTCAAATTAGCTAGATATACAACCATTAGATCACTTATCTCTCTAGTTGCAAATATAGGATGGAATATTAATCAAATGGATGTTAAAAAAAACCTTTCTAAATGGAATGATTGATGAATAATTCTACATTGAGAAACCCTAGGGATTCAAATTCCATGATAAAGAAACACACGTCTACATGTTGGATAAGGCTCTACATAGCTTGATAGAAGCACCTACAACCTTGTATGTGAGGATGGATGCAAATCTATGAAGAAATTTTTGACAAGAGTTTTGGAGTTCCTAATCTTGACATCAAGGTGATAAAGAATGAACTTGTGACTATACTACCCTATGTGGATGATTTACTAGTTACAATTGTGGAGCATCATATTCATGAATGTAAGAAGTAGTTGGTAGTTGAACTTGATATGAAGGGTCTGGGGCTACTGCATAACTACTTGGGATTAGAAGTATGATAGAAACAAGGTGAGATCTATTTTGGTCAAGGGAAATATGTGATCAGTATATTTAAAACTTTAGTATGATGGATAGTAAACCGATGACAACTTGAATGGTCACTAATCTGAAGAAGTTAAGGATTTTAGATTCAAGCCTTGATAATCCAAATTCTTACTAATGGTTGATTGGTTCATTGATGTATCTTGTAAACACCTGACCTTGTAGGTTTTAACCCTACGCATAAATTACCTACAAACGATTTCTTAAAAACAAAAAATAAATAATGATGAGAGCATAAAACGTAAAACATATATACACATAGATTTTCCCTTGGATCCCAAAACTAGGACTACTAGATTTATTTTTCATTATATTCCTTTCAATGTTACAATACATATATATACATGTCGAAGCATCCATAAACCCTAATCCATTAACCCTAGATTAGAACATAAGTGTAGTTCCCTTAACCTGATCTACAAGATAGAATGGTCAAAAAATCATCATGCCCAAAACCATAGGTAGGTTCACCTACAAAATATGGGGGCCAACTTTTTTTCCTGGGGTGCTGCCCCAGACCCTACAGAGGGGGGTACGACCCCCTCAACCTTCCCACCCTATGACTCCCCCGCTTCTCCCTACACAATGAAGAGGGGACTTCCCACCCCCCTTTAACTCATCATCTTCACGTGTGGGACTAGTCATGGAAAGAATAAAATGCACATCTAAAATTCTCCCAATTATTGTTTTATTTCTACATAGGGGGTCACAGGAGAGATTAGTCATTGGTCCAGCCCTCCAATGGCCATTGTTTCTCTACACCAAGAAAACTTCTCAGTGTTCAAAAACATTGTCAATCCATCTGGAGTATTCCTCAAAGTGTCCACCTTTACCAACACCACCTTTTTGTCCTCACCAAAATCCCTCACAAAGTGATACTGAACATCAATGTTCTTTGGCTTTAAATGATAAGCATGGTTCTTTGCTAATAAAATTGCACTTTGGCTTTCACAATCTATTCTTATAGCTCATTGTACTAACCCCATACTTGAACATAATCTTTGCAACCAAACTGCTTCCTTTCTTGCATGAGTGGCTTCCATGTATTCTGCCTGTGTAGTTAAAAGTGCCACTATATACTATCTCTTTCTCATCCAACTAATTTCACCTCCAAATAGGTTAAGCACATACCTACTTGTAGATCTTCTTTGATCTAGATCTCCAAACCAATGATTAGATATTGATCTAGGACTTCAATGATAGCTCAAATTTCAAGCATTTGAAAGAGTGTTGAACCTAAATGACCGGATAGACCTCGTCTTCCTAATTCTGGCACTGTGAACGGTTCAAAAAACTGACACTGTATTAAGAAATTATCATAATTTGAAAAATTCTAGTAAACTGTAATTTCCAAGAATAAAATGATTTTTGGAAAATATTAAAAAAAGAATATTCCAAGGACTATTCCTTGGAATATTCCCCAAAATATTCCTTATGGCCAACCAATCAGGAGCTGACACATGGCAAGCTCAGAGGTTGCCACGTGGCCCTGGAATGGCATTGTAAAATTTTGTTGGGTCTGACGGAATCGAACCCATGACCTCCGACTAGCTAAACAGGGGCGCTAACAACTCCACTCTACCGTGTTTCTTAACAGCCTATGGTTAAAATTTTGATTTAAAGTGTAATGGTCAGAGGCTTGAGGGTTAGGACCACTAGCAATCTTATCTGCTAGTAGTTACAAATGACATGATCACATTACCATGGGGTAAATCGTGGCCATCAAAACTGCTAACCTTATCCCTAACCACCAGGTGTAATACCTATCACATGTGTGCCAAACGTTGGTGGTTACAGTCAATTCCGGTAGTTAAGTTTGGTGGAGCGGAGAAATTTAGGGATTTTTCCAAATTTAACTACAGATAACTACAGTGAACCAAATTTGGTGGAGGATCACTAGGAGAAATTGTCCAAAAGAACTCCAGGAGTAGTTTTCGACCTAAGAGGGTGAAAAGAGAGCCTAAATAGGCTAATTGAGGCCTTTTGAAGCCAATGGAACAGTCTGAAGAAGCTGAAGTAGCCATCTTCAAGGAGATTTTCATCCAAGGAGATTTTGAAGCTAAGGGACACCAGGGGTTGGAGGCAGTTGTAGGAGCTACCAGTATCCGTTCTCAGCGAACCAACATCCATTCATAACTGTAATGAGCCTTATGAATCCAATTCAAGAGTTTACAAAACCATCTGAATACTTCTAAAGGACGAGATGCTACAGGGAAGTTTGAGGCAACCTAGTGCCAACCGTGGAGGAAGGCTTAGATCGAGGATGCAGTGCTCATTTTCAGCAAATGAATAGTCTATCTCTTAAGAGGTTTAAGAGATAGTTAAATAATTATAAAGGAGTTTGTGCCATCAAGAGGCTCATGGAAGCTCGGTGCACCGATTGAAGGAATCAAGTCTAAGGGATCTCAGATCTGTTTGCAGAATAATGATAGCCATGACAGGGATATAGATGGTTTTCTAAGCCGATTGGTTCAGTCAATAACCATTGGATTTGAGTCTGGAACTTGTAAAAGAATTGAAGCCATAATCCCAAAGAGCCAAGTCAAATTGACAGAAGCTCAGGGAGACGTAGCCCACTATATTTGGGTGAACTCCTTGATTAAGCTTCTCGTTATGTGTTGATGTTTATTTACTGCATTATATGGCTATTATGTGTGTCTAATATCAACAGAAACAGATCAACTTAAAGCACTTAAATAGTTGAAAATAAACAAAGACATACACCTATTTCAAGTACTTAATTCCTCAAATGTCAACATAAGCTAATTCATATATTTGTAAGATTTGGAGTGAGAAGTTCTTGTAAGCATAACAAGTTGTTAAAACGTCATTTCAGGTCAAGTGGTATCAGAGTAGGATTCTTTATTGACAGAGTAAAATATTTCTTGTTTGACTTGATAGGTGTTTAAATAGTATAAAGGATTCTACTATTTGATTGTTTGTAAACTGACTATTGTTTGAGTTTGCAAAGGTGAAGGGAAAGCTACTGATAATCTAAGTCCAGGAGAGGACAAGAAGAAAGAGGGGCTGAAGGCATTCTCCTTACCCCAAGGACCTCAAGACAACCCTTGAAGCATAAGAGGATTTGTTTACAAAAGGCTGCTTGAATAAGAATATGATTATACTGCCATTTAGTTCAGAAATTCGTCATTACTTCTTTGAAATCTTTGAGAATTTTGTTGAAGTGATTTTGTTCATTTGATAATGAAAAATTCTACAAGTGATTTTTCCAAATACTCCTCTTTCACAATATTATTTGATGAAGACATGAAGTGAGATTTGTTTATCATGATGGATATGGTGAGAGAAATGAGAACCGAACTTCGAGAGCTGTTGAATTCCATGAAGGAAGAGAAGTAGATGCTTTCTGAAAAATTGCAGGAAATGGAGAGACAACTTCATATTGCAAATATGGATCTGAAAAAGATGCATGGATTGGAGAAACAACTCCTTGCTGCCAAGGAAGCCTTAGTCAAGTATCAACTTGAAGAAGAGGTAAACAATTCTAGTTTTTCTTTAATTTCCTCTAAGAATGTTCATGTTGGTTCTTTTGAAAAACATACAAGAGGCATAGGGTCCAAGTTAATGTCCAAAATGGGCTATGAAGGAAAAGGATTGGGCAAACATGCACAGGGTATTTTTGAGCCAATCATGGTTGAGGAAAGGCCTAAGTATTTTGGTCTTGGCTATGGACAATATTATGGAGAAAGTTCCAAGGAAGACATGAAGGCAATTGAAACAGTTCATATAAGGAGTTTCATTTCAGGTTCCCTACCTCAAGTTTGTAAAGTTTGTATTCTTGGGGAATGAAATTGTTTGGAACATCATTTGTAGGAAGAAGGTGTACACAAGCATGCACTTGTACCAGAAAGTTGTGAAAGCTCTAAAAGCATTGAAGAGATTGATGGTGTTCCAAAGAGAGCTACTCCTTCATTTGATTCACCTCCTCATGAAGATAATGAAGGTGAAAGAGAAAGGTATAAATCTTATTTCAATCACTCTTCTTTTGATTGTGTTAAGCATGGTAAATTTCCACATAAGCATTCGAGAAGAGTTGCATGTTCCTTTTGTGGTTTGGTTAACCATAGTGTTTCTAGATGTTGGAGGAGAATGGACACATATAGGAAACTTTTGAAGGAAAGGAGGAAAGAAGCCAAAGGTCCATTGGACAAGGAAAATTATTTTGTCAAGAATATAAAAATGTGTTGTACTTATTTCCATAATCAAGGACATATTGCTGAAAGGTGTCGAACTTTGAATCCAACAATGCTTCCACAAAATTTGAAGAAAGTGGAGAAAGAGTAGGGTAAGAATGGAAAGGAATTTTCCATAATTAATGTGTTTCAGGACAATCCACATGTTGATATCGATGTGCAGTTAGAGGAAGCACCTTTGGTGTGGATTGGTAAGAAATGGCT
Source organism: Pinus taeda (assembly GCA_000404065.3). Lineage (NCBI taxonomy): Eukaryota > Viridiplantae > Streptophyta > Pinopsida > Pinales > Pinaceae > Pinus > Pinus taeda. The sequence goes on along the minus strand of APFE030772826.1, from coordinate 151,858 downwards.
AGTGTTCTTATCTAATTAAAGTTACATGTTTTTTGATGAGAAAAGGAATGTGTCACATCTATTTGCATTTCTTTGCTAATGGAATGCAATTTCTATGATGGAAAAGTTGAGTATGTAGACTAACTTTATTGTAGCTAAATTATATTCATTTCACCTTTGAAAGTACATGTACATGTGATCACGGATCTTGTCTCATGATTATACTTAAGAGAAAGTTGAAGAATTGAAGACATGCATGAGGATGGAATGTATGATGATAGGGATGTTAATGGTTTCCCTGTATTTGAACATGTATGTAATTGACTTGATGGAAAGCTATTGACCATCATATTGTTTTGTTTAAACATGCATGTAATGTCATGTCATCTTGGAAAAGTTGATTTGGTCTCCAAGATTGTAAAAGGGAGATAATGATGAAGTGTTTCATCTTTGTAAAAGAATCATTAAAATTCTTTTTGTAAATTCTTGAATTGAAGGGTCAAATGTTTGAAAAGGCATGATTTTTGTCGGCTTGTGATTTAGTTAATCATTTGTACACAAGATGTAAAGACATGATGATGATTCATATGATGTGAAATTTGTTTCTTTTGATGGAGAAAAAATTTATGTTATCAAGTTGTTTTCTTGTATTTTGACATCGTCTGCTGAAGGAGATTTGCAACAAAAAAGGTTGCCATGGAAGTGGCTTGGAAGCGATGTTCAACTACCTTCTGTAAATTCTGAATGAGTTGAAGGAAAACAATTCTTAAGAGGAGGACATGCACATCCAGGAAGGGGAGTGTCGACTACCTTCAAGTTTTGGTTCAAAGGCACCAGGCATGCAGGTGAGTGTATGGAGGTTGAAAGAAGAGGGTATTGTACTCTCGTCTACTATTCAGATCAGTATATTAGTCTTCTAGGGTCCAAAAGATTCCCAATGGGGAGGAGTGATCAGATATTTATCTAGGACTTTAATGACAACTCAAATTTCAAAGTGTTCGAAAGAGTGTCGAACCTAAACAACTGGATATATCTCGTCTTCCTGATTCCGGCGTCGTGAACAGTTCGAAAACTGACATTGTAGGAAGAAGTTATCGTAATTTGAAAAATTCCAGTAAATTGCAATTCCAAATAATAAAATGATTTTTGGAAAATATTAAAGAAAAAAATATTCCAAGGAATATTCCTTGGAATATCCCAAATAATATTCCTTGGAATATTCCTCAAAATATTCTTTGGAATATTTCTCGAAATATTCCTTCTGGATGACCAATCAGGAACTGACATGCGGCAAGCATGGAGGCCACCACATGGCCCTGGAATGGCATTGTAAAATTTTGTTGGCTCCAACGGAATCGAACTTGTGACCTTCGGCTGGCTAAATAGGGGTGCCACCAACTCTGCTCTACGTGTTTCTTGACAATCTATGGTTAAAAGTTTGATTTAACATGTAATGGTTGGAGGCTTGAGGGTTAGGACCACCAGCGGTCTTACCCACCAGTGGTCTTACCCACCGGTGGTCTTACCCACCAGTTGTCCCAAATGACATGGTCACATTACTGCGGAGTGAACCATGGCCATCAAAACTGCTAACCTTATCCCTAACCACCAAGTGTAATAACTATCACATGCGTGCCAACCATTGATGGTTACAGTCAGTTCTGGCGGTTAAGTTTAGCGGAGCGAAGAAATTTAGGGATTTTGCCAAATTTGACTACAGATAACTAGATTTATTGGAGGATCTCTAGGGGAAATTGTCTAAAATCACTCCAAGAGCAGTTTTCGACCTTATAGGGTGAAAACATGGTTGGCTAAGATAATTGAGGCCTTCTTAAGCCAATGGAACAATCCAGAGAAGTTGAAGAAGCCATCTTCAAGGAGATTTTCATCAAGGGAGATTTGGAGCTCAGGGCTACCAAGGGTTGGAGGCAGTTGTAGGAGCTACCAGTATTCATTCTTAGTGAATCAATAGACATTCCTGACTATAATGAGCCTTTTGAATCAATTTCAAGGGTTTACAGAAGCATCTGAATACTACTAAAGGCCGAGATGCTACAGGGAAGTTTGAAGTAGCCTAATGCCAACTGTGGAGGAAGGCTTAGATCAGGGATGCAATGCTCATTTTGAGAAAATGAATACTCTATTGTTGATGTCTGATATGTGTTGGAGATAGTAGAATAGGTTTCAGAGAAAGGTAAAGAATTTTGAAGGAGTTTGTGCCTTCAAGAAGCTCAGGGAAGCTCAATGCACCGATTGAAGGAATCAAGTCTAAGGGATCTCATATCTGTTTGCAGAATTATGACAACCATGATAGGGATATAGATGGTTTTCTAAGCCCATTGGTTCAGTCAATAACCATTGGAGTTGACTATGGAACTTAAAAAGAATTGAAGCCATAATCCCAAAGAGCCAAGTCAAATTGACAAAAGCTTAAGGAGGCATAGCCCGCGATATTCAGGAAAACTCCTAGATTAAACTTGTTGTTATGTGTTGATGTTTATTTGTTGCATTATATGGATGTTATGTGTGTCTAATATAAGAAGAAACAAATCAACTTAAAGCACTTAAAATTTAAAAATAAACAAAGCCATACACTTGTTTCAAGTACTTAATTCCGCAAATATCAACATAAGCTATATAATATTTTGTAAGCTTTGGAGTGAGAGGTTCTTGTAAGCATAACAAGTTATTAAAACCTCATTTTAGATCACCCAATCTGCATGAACAAAGCCACGTATATCTAAAACTCTTTCCAATACTGGCCTTACTTGGTAGCACAAACCATACTCACGAGTGCCACGCAAATACCTGAAACCCCACTTCACTTATGTCCAATGCTCGTTCCTTGGTATTTACATAAACTTGCTAAATACTGCCACTACATGTACAATATGTCATCTAGAATAGACCATTGAATACATCAGGCTATCAACTGCACTTGAGTATGGAACATGGGACATGTCCTCTCCTCTTCTTGTGTCTTGGGACGCTCTTTAGTAGATAACTTTACACCTACAGGAGTAGGAACCTTTACCGATTTACTATCTTGCATACTAAACCTCTGCAATATTGTCCCGACATACTTCCTCTAGTTTAACTAGAGATTCCTCTTTTCTGATCTCATTTCATTTCCATGCCCAAAATATAGTTTGCAACACCAAGATATTTCATGTCGAATTTGGAGGAAAATTGGATCTTGAAATCCTCGATAATTTCTTTATCATTTCCGATCAACAACATATCATCCACATACAAGACCAGATAAATAACACGGTCACCAATTAATTTAAATTAGACACATTGATCCTCTTTTCTTCTCGTGAAGCCAAGTCCCCATATCAATGTATCAAATTTCTGATACCACATCCTTGGTGATTATTTTAACCCATACATAGACTTTTTTAACCTGCATATGACTTATTTCTTTCCCTTCACCACAAAGCCTTTAGGTTGCTTCATGTAGTTATCTTCTTCTAGATCCCTAAGAAGAAATGTTGTCTTCACATCCATTTATACTACCTCAAAACCAAAAGAAAAAAAACAGATAAAAGTAATCTAATAGAAGCTACCTTCATAACAAGAGAAAAGAATCACCAAAATCAATTCTCGGCACCTAGGAATAACCTCTTTCTACCAACCAAGCTTTGTATTTCTCCACCTTGCCTTATGAACTCATCTTCTTCTTAAACACCCTTTTTATTCCAATGTCTTTCCTTCCATCCGATAACTCCACCAAATCCCAAGCCTCATTTTGGTACAAAGATGCCATTTCATCAACCATGGTCTCTTTCTAGAATTTTCTATCCTCTAAATCTACTACCTCCCTGACAGTTCTAGGATCATCATCAATAATAGATAATAAAAAAAAATTGGACAAAAAGCATGTGGACTATACCTTTCTAGTTTCCTTCTTCGTCAATTGATCTTCTCACAAATGTAGTTTGTGGCTCTTCATCTTCTGAATCCTCTTCTACCGTAGAGTCTAATTCTTCCTCCTTTAGATCAAACTATATCTTCTTAGGTTCCTCTGGTAGGAATTCATGTTTAGTAACATCTTTCACCTCTCTAAACACCACATGTTGGTTGTATACAACTTTACTTTTTTCTTTGTTCCAAATATTATAACTTTTAAACCATCCTTATACCCAATAAATATGCACCTTTCAGATTTACTATCCATCTTGGTTCTTTTCTCTTTTGGAACATGTACATATGCATCACAACCAAATACCCTCAAATGTGAAAGAGAGGGTTTCTTACTACTTCATACCTCTTATGGAGACTTATCCTCCAACTCTGATGAAGGTGATCTATTAACAAGGTAACATGCAGTCTCCACTGCCTCCACCTAGGATTCCTATCCTAACCTGGCACCCCTTAGCATGCTTCTTGCTTTTTCCATCAACATCCTATTCATTCCTTCTGCAACTTTGCTTTTTTGGGGTGTGTATGGAGTAGTCTTCTTCCATGCTATACCACACTAATTATAAAACTCTTCAAATTCCTTCCTGCAAAATTCTCCACCATTATCTATCCTCAACACCTTTATCTTCTTCTCTATTTGGTTTTCCACGAAAGCCTTAAATTATTCAACCCTGTCAAAGACTTTAGATTTATTCTTGAGGAAATATATTTGTGTATTCCTTGAGAATTCATCTATGAAATATACATAGTACACAAACTTACCCAGTGATGGAACTGACATAGGTCCAAACACATCACTATGCACAAGCTCTAGACGATAAATTCACTTGATTTTGCTTCCAATATACACAATGTTTACAAATATAAAAATCCAAAGATAAATTAGACATACATTCTACCATACCATTACCATGAAGTATTCGAATGCCATTATCTCCAATATGTCCAAGCTTCTAATTCCATAACATGGTCTTTTCTCTAAAGACCACAATGTTTTTTGCTCCACTTTTAGGAACCACTGAACTGTTGCACCCATCAATAACAATGCTACCCAGAAGTTTGTAAAACTTTGAAATCAAAACTCCCTTTATCAATAGGATTTCTCCCCAAACCATCTTGTAGGTATCTTTCTCCAACAATATTTTTACACCTGCATCATCCATCTTGCATACAAAAATCAAATTTCTAGCCAATGCAGGAATATGCAAAACATTGGGAAGTGTTCAAATCATTGCATATTTTAACTTCAACTTGGCCTTTCCATGACCAACGATTATAGCCTTCCTGTCATCCCCTAAGAAAACATTACCACCATCATATTTCTCATATTCGAAAAACCACCCCTTGTGGGGAGTGAAGTGAAAGGATTCATCTGATTCAATCAATCATGCCTCATGGTCTACATGTGTACTTGAAGGAGAAGCCAAGTACAGATCCCCGCCTTCATTTGAGGTTGCTTTCACCTATAGAGAAGGAGCATGATCATATCCCTTTCCTTTCTCAAGAGCTTTAGATCTATAATAATTTTTGAAGGGCCCTTCCTTTCCACATTTCCAGCACACCTTTACAGGTTTTTCCTCGATGTTTAGATCTTCCTCTAGATTTAGATATCCCATTCGATGACATATTTTTATTTATGTTTTGGAACTGTCCCCATACATACAAGGCATCTCCATTCTATCCCTCCATATTTTTCCATCTCATCTCCTTCGACAAAAAGGATGAGACTATTTCATCGAACTTTAAGGTAGTTTTATTGCTACCTATACAACAACTAGACTATCCCACGAATCTGGTAGAGAACACAACAAACTTATGCACTTATCTTCATATGAAATTTTAATATCAACAGATAACAACTTACTTACCACAATATTAAAGGAATTCAAATGCTTTGTCACCAAGTCTCCATTCTTTATCCTCAAGCTATACAACTTTCTTTTGTACGAACATTTTCTTCACTAGAGAATTAGATTGGCACAAAGTCCCTAACTTTACCCAAAAAACCTTCATCATAGCTTCCCTTGATATATTCAACAATACTGAATCTGAGATACACAGTTGTATTGTGCTCTTTTCTTTCCGATCCAAATTCCCTCAATCTTCATTTGACATTATCATTGATTTAGTACCTAGATCTACTGTGATCCACTAATATTTATCCACCAGCAAATCCTCCATGTTGAGTTTCCACAACTCAAAACTCCGACCATTAAACTTATCGATTAGTATCTTTCCATTGCTCACCATCTTCTTTCAATGCAAGAATCAATCCTACAAATATATCAATGAATAGGATTTGCCACAGGCCTGAGAAAAACCCCTTAGTAGTCAAGGCATCCCCTTGAAATCGAAACAACTCTAATACCAAATGTAGGTTTCAACCCTATACAAAAATTACTTGCAAATGAATTCTTATAAACCAAAAATTGACAACAGTGAGAGCTTGAAAGTTAAAACAAATATACACAAATATTTTCTCCTAGATCCCAAAACTGAGACTACAAGATTGATTTTTCATTATATTCCTTCCAATGTTATAATACATATATATATACATGTTGAAGCATCCATAAACCCCAATCCATTAACCTTGGATTAGAACATAATTGTAGTTCCCTTCAATGGATCTACAAGATACCATAGGCATAAAATCATCATGCCCAAAACCATGTACAAAACCCATGCAGAAAACCATAGGTAGGTCCGCCACCTAATATAGGGTCCCAAAAAAAATAAAATTCCCAGGGTGCTGCCCTCGACCCCTTACATGAGTGGTACCACCCTCCACAAACCCTTCGAGAAGGGGGGGGCTTCTGCTGCCTTATGAACCCCCACTGCACCTAGTGCAATGAAGGGAGAACTACTCGATCCCATTCTAAACCCTAGACTTTGTGCATGGGGTTGTCGTGGAAAGGATATAACACACACCTAACAAACCTAACATATATTTTAATGTGAATGTTCTTAGTCAATTTTAGATGGAGCCCAAGCATGATTATTGGATAACTACTAAACATATTTTGAGATATCTTAGTGGAACTATACATCATTGTCTATGATATGATGGTAATTAGATAGAATTATTGGGATATACAAATTCAGATTGAGGAAGTAGTGAAGGAGATGGAAAGAACACTACTAGTGGATGTTTTATCTGTGATCCATCTAGGATCTCACAGATAATCATGAAACAAGATCCAATTTCATTAAGTAGTGTTGAAGCTGAATATATTTCAGCAAGTGAAGTTGGTAGAGAATACGTTTAGCTCAGAACGTTTCTTTCAAATATGTTCGAAGGACCATTGGACCCTAAAATTATGCATTGTGACAACCAAAGTTTCATAAGGCTGAAAAAAGACCTAGCATTTCATGCTAGGAAAACGCATCTCAATAATAAGTATCACTATATTCGAAGCTTGGTGGAGGATGGGGTCATGAAGCTAAAATACATCTCCACTTTAGTTGATTTATTGATGAAGTATCTTCCAAATGAGAAGCTTGAGTATTTTAGAAACAATCTTGGACTGGTAGATATCTCTTCCCTAGTTGAGAGGGAGTGATGAGGGGCATTGTATTCTCCATGTGTCATGCGTTAGATCAGGACTAGAAATTGTAAGTCTAGTGAAGAAATTGGTAGGGAGAATGAAGGATTAGATGATAATATGGCACTGGTATTACTTCTTGACTATTGGGAATTGAAGAGAGGAGTAGTGCCATGGACCAATACTCTTTTAGGATGAGGTAGGGCATCCAAGATAATAATATTCGAAGATAATCAATGTTCTTTGACGATTGGGAATCCAAGATAATAAAAGCATTGTAAGGACATACATAGTGAACATCCAAAAAGGATATGTTCCTTGGGAGGCAGTTTTGGTGGTGTCCAAATATATGCTCCCAAAATTGTGCTCTAATATAGTGGAGACCTAGAGATTGTTAGTCAAGGCCTTGGTATCTTAAAAATTGGCAATTTTGGTTATGATGTTGATGGTTGATGATGGCTTATCAATCTGAACTCTTCTTATGACAATATTTCAATTTGTATATCCTTGTATCCCCTTGCGTAATTATGAATACCTCCCTAGTTAAGAGGGAGTGTTGAAATTTCTAACTAGATTCGATCTTCATAATTGTCTTTATATTTGTATCATTATATATTTCATGAAAAAACAAAAGGAAGAAAAAATATATATTATTATTATTATTATTTTTCTATTCAAATAATTTTCATCATACCTCTATCGTTTATTGGGCCAAGAGGAAAATTTGTCATGTGCTAAAGTCCCACTGGGACAACCTATAACAAAAAGAGAAATATTTTTCGAGTCATTAAGAGTTATTTTGGCCCACAAGACCAAGTCAGCCCTACCTTATCAAGTTGTCCTTGAAGAGGATATACTTGACCTCCTAGATGGCTATAGCAGGAAGCAGATTTGACCTCATTTTATCACTCACTCAAATTCGATCTATGTTTAAGAATGAAGAAGGAGAAGTTTGAATTCCAAGGAAGAGAGAGAAGAATCTAAGAAAGCAATAATATTTGAATTTTTGCTTGTCTTTGTCCACATGTGCAAAGTTGTTAGGGTTAAAATATGAATTATAGGAATAAATTATGTTTCTGTGAAGGTGTTGGGGAAACTCTTTTCTGCGAAGGTGTTGAGGAAACTCTACGAAAGTGTTGGGGAAACCCTGTGAAGTTGTAGGTCTGAAATCTCTATCTTGAAGAAGGTTGACTAGATTTGATTCTTGTTGACTTGGTTTGGCTGGAGGATATTTGAAGGATGGTTGAATTGGTTCCATGTTGTGTTCTTCTTCTTAGGTATTAAATGTCTCACTTTGATCTGATTCTATAAGAAGAGAAATTGCTTGGGTTTTACCCCTTGTGGGGTTTTTCCCTGGCTTGGAGCATACATATTGTGTTATTTGTTTCTTGTTATCATCATTCATTTTATGTTTTGGTAACTTATTGATGAATAAGACATAATAAAGTAATAAAATACAACAAATAATCAAATTTAATTATCAATTAAGAGAAATCAACCCTAATCTACAAGAACATTGATTTCTTAATAAATGGTTGGAACCACAGTTAGATGATCAATGGAAATTTCCATAATTGTAGAAATTTGAAGGAAATTTCAATAGTTGTGAAAATTTGAGGGTAATATATTAATGTATTTGATTCTTTTATGCCAATGATTAAGATGAAGAACAAACAATCTTAGGCATTGAAATCCTTGATGTTTTTTGGTTTAATGTTTGTATTGGTTGTGTTTTTCCAATTGTGTTTATCTCCTCATAATTTTTTCTTTATTTTGGTATCAGAGCCATATTCCATCAAAAGGAAACATTTTGATTGTGAATCTTATTGGATAGGATTCTCTTAATATTTATAAACCTCAAGTAATAATATTTAGAGCAGAGAATCATGATTTTTGGAGCATTCAAATAAAGACATTATTCCTTTCACAAGATTTGTTGGATTTGGTGAAAAATGTTTATGTAGAATGAGTGGATTCCAAAGCTATCACAAGTTGGATCCAAGTCCAAAAAGAATGATTTGGGAAAAAATGGAAAAAGGATTCAAAATATATTTTGTTAATCCAACAAGTAACACACGATTCCATTTTTCCAATGCTCATTACAAAAAGAATCAAACAAGGCATGGGATTTGTTATAACAAGCATATTATTCAGCATATAAGGTAAAAATTGTTAAATTGTAGTCTCTCATGAGAGGTTTTGAAGCTCTCTGCATGCAAAATTATGATTCTATGCAATATTTTTCACTAGGGTTGTGGGAATAGTGAATCAAAATAGATCTTATGGGGAAATTTTAAGAGATCAAAAAATTGTTGATAAAATTTTGAGAAGCATTCCTTCAAAATTTGATGGTGTTGTTTTTGGTATTGAAAAATCCAAATGTGGTACCCCTCGTGAAATCAATTTTTGTTTATACTTTTATCATTTTAAAAAGTTAAAAATTCCTCAGAGACTAAAAAGTAAAATGAACATCTTTATGAGGTTGGAAATATTTATTTACCACTAATGAAAAAATCTTGATTTTTTCTTAATGTTATTTCTAGAAATATAAGAGGATCCACAACGTGACTAGTTAGACTCCCAACTATTAAGAAATATTTAGAATTAGTTATGGTTCAAAAAAGGACGGAAACATAGAAAAATTAAATCATCCATTTTAGGAAAATAGATGATCATTTCTTCTCTAAACACCAGAGTTACCTTTACTGGCGATGCATATCATGGAGAAAGATTATTTAAAAGTGATAGTTCAAGGGATAAAATCAATTTGAATTAAAATAAAGGGTACTAGTGGGAGATAAATATTGCACCTGTGCAGAAAATAGTTTAGCTAGAATTGGCAGGAAAATACTTGATCCAGATGGATATTGGTGGTCACCCACCTATTCCACCTAAAACTCTAGTCGGTTTCATCAGTTTCCTTGATTATCGCAACATTTACTCTGTTTAATAATTTTTAGGGTCCTGGATTTCCAGAGTCATTTTGACTAGCCAAACAACATTTTTTTGAGGTCCACAGTAGTGTTGATACGAATCCTTTATTACTGAGAGATACCTTTCTAATTACGTATTGTACATGCTAAATGAAGATCATATGGCCAAGTTATGATCCTCTGAAGTTGGCTACCCAAATAAACCTAACACGACCCAAAAACACTTGGCATTCCATCTCTTACGGTTAGGGTTTTGGTGGTTTAAGGTTTCCCTTTGTTATTAAATAATAAAAAGGCATTTGAGCCTCATTGTAAAATAGTCCAAAGGCATGTATCGACCACATCTCTTCTCAGAGATAAGCTACCATTGCCCGCACTAGTTTATTTCTATTCTATATCTAAGCATCTTTCAGTTATTTGATATTTAATGAAATGAAGATCTATTTTTGCTGCATCTTTGTGTTTATGTTTATATTTTTATTATGTTGTGCTCCTGCGTAAGCCCAAATTAATGGTATGAGAGGTCTGCTCTTTCTTTGTTTTTCTTGGCATCTCCCCAACAAGTTCGAGGTATTAGGAGTTAGGGCTTGAGATGGTTGAACCTTTGCAAGACCAGCCTCGCAAACCTCGACGACCTCCCATGGTAGAAGAAAATAAATATGAGGGATCAGGAGATTTGTTCAAAATATTGCTTGAATAACCCCTCAAGTGAAAAAGGAATGTAATTATGGATAACTTTGCCCAGATCCTTCGGCAAATGCCCATAGGTGACACATCTTCATTCGACAAGCACTCTGGAGGCACCACTCCCTTCAAGGTACAAGCAAACTTTAGCATTCTAATATTTGAAGGAAATATAGATGCAAATATCATAGATAGATGGTTAAATGTGTTGCAAAGTTATTTTTCGGTTCATGACTTTTCCAATAGAGAAAATATTACTTTTGCAATCCTTAAAATCATCCGCCCATGTCAATGACTGCTGGGAAGCCTATTGTGAATAGAGGGATGAGATAGAACCCTCCCTATTTTCCACTGCACCCATTTGGAATTGTTTTTGAGATACCATTAAGGAACAATATTACCCCATGGGGAGCTATGAGGACAAGTACATACGATGGAATACGTTGCAGTAAGAAAGGGATCAAGATGTGCATGAGCTGACAAATATTTTCCATACCCTACACACAAAGTTGTGTATCAAATATTTTGAGAAACATATAGTGGTATGGTACTACAGTTCTTTGCACAAATATATTGAGGAGGAAATGGAGTTCCTATAGATCTCATTTCTTGATGCCACATACCAATATGTTTCCAAGGTTTAGCAGAAATTAACGAAGAAGTAGCGAGACATTGGATATGTGAACCTAAAGCAAACCAAAGGTGCCCCCAAGGCATAGAGAAAAGGGCATAGTCAGGTTGCAACCCTCAAAGGAAAATCCTCAAAGTCGCAAGCCAATAATAATTGTAAGGTGAAGAAAGACACTGACTAGTGGTGTGAGTTCCATAAAAATCCCACTCACAACACAAACGAATTTCACAAAAAGTAGGTGCTAGTGGTCGAGCTGAAAGAATCATAGATGGGTGAATTCTCTAACTTTGATTTGAAAATTGACAAGGGAACTAATAAGGGAAATAATATCATTGATGTTGAACCCACTACAATGGTAGCCACAACCAAACTCCAAAAGTTGGAACCTAAGGATCTAGAGGAGGGGGAGAACCTCTTCCACTTGCAGATATAGGTAAAAGGTTTGTTGGTGCATTTCATCATTGACAGCAGGAACTAGAAGAACTTGACCTCAATCGAGGTCATTAAGATATTGAAGTTGTAAACAGTGTCACACACACAAGTGTACACCATCGGGTGGCTCCACCAAGGGTGAGATCTCTGTGTCAGCCAACAATGTCACTTTCCTTATAGCATCAACCCATTTGCAAATGAGGTATTGTGTGATGTTGCCCCTCTAGAATTCTGTGATGTTTTATTAGGTCAGACATACATAGGGAAGCATCGTGTTGTATATGAATCTATGCCTCGTTATGTTATTATTACTTTTGGTCATAAATTGTATAAGATACTAGAGGTAACACCTCTTACTGCCCCTTCTTTGATCTTTTCTAAACAATGGAGTAAGCTCATTTCCTAGACTAGGAAATTTGTGTTCCTTGTGATTCACCCTCAGAACAAGAGGAATTTTCTGGCCACATCCACAGCCTCAAGATAGGGCTCCTCCGCATGACAATAACAGATGGACAAGGTTGTGGAGGAGTATAGGGACATATTCACCTCACCTATAGGGGTACCCCTACACTGTTAGGTCAAGCACTCCATCAACTTGATCCCAAGCGTGTCACTGCCCAATGGACCAAACTACCAACACTCTATTCTATAGAACGATGATATCAAGAGGTACATTCAAGAGTTGTTACAAAAAGTGAACATCAGGTCAAGTTCATCACCCTATGGGAGCTCACTCATCTTCGTATATAAGAAGGATGGAACATAGAGGCTCTATATTTAGTATTAGGCATTGAATAACATCACGTTTTAGAAGAGGTACCCAATCCCATAGATTGTTGACCTTCCAGAAAAGCTAAAGAGGGTGAAATGTTTCAGCGAGGTTGCCTTGAAGTGTAGTTATCACTAGATACCAATTGAAGCCTCTAATTTGTGAAAGACTACCTCATATACAAGGAGGGAATTTTTGAATGGTTGTTCATGCCTTTTAGGTTTATGAATGCCCCAAAAACCTTCATGTGGATGATGAACACCATCTTTCGAACCTCCACCAACTCATTCATGGTAGTGTACATGGACGACATCCTTATCTTTAGCCAGAGTTGGAAAGAGAACATACACCATATCTGACAATTCCTCCAAACCATGCAACAAACATTGTGTGCCAATTTGGAGAAATTCACTTTTGGTATGACCTAGTTTAAATATTTGGGGTGCATCATTGATGAGATAGGTTTGCATTGGGGTGCAGTCAAGACACAATTTATTTAGGATTGACAAACCTTAACTACTTTAACAAAGATCCACAACTTTCTCAGTCTTGCTAATTTCTATCACATGTCAGTGTTAGGATTCTCTCGTATCACTTTTCCTTTGAATCAAGTCACCAAGGGTGGAGTGAAATAAAATTATTTTGGTCTAAATGCTAACAAAAGGCTTTTTCCTAGTTGAACCATTGCATGTACTCTACACCAGTGCTCACATTACTAGACCTACAATAACCATTAGAAATTGAGACAGATGCCTCTGACTATGTTGTTGCTGCAAATATTACCCAACAGGGGCATATGGTGGCATATCATAGTGAAATACTTTCAGATATAGCATGAAAGTATCCCACCTATGACAAGGAGATGTATGCAATTGTGCAACTTGTTATTGTGCAACTTGTTGATAATGGAAGCATTACATTCTTAGGAAGGAAATAGTAATCCACACATACCACCAACCCTTGAAATTCATACAAACAAAAGGAAAGTTGTGAAACTATCACCATCATAAATGATCCACATATATGCAACAATTCCATTTGAACATTAAGTAAAATAAGGGAAACATAAATAATGTTGTAGACTGCTTCAGCCAACCGATGGTTATGGTGCTGACCACTGCGCTTGACTCTTATGGACACGAGAATTCAGTATGGCCACATATTTACAAGGGTGATCCTATACCAAATGCTTCTGGAAGGTAAGAAATTCCTATATTTTCACCTCCAAGACACACTGTTATGCCACCTGGAACACCTTTATGTTCCTTCAAGTGAGCATTCCAAGATTGTTTGGGAGGCACACTACAATCGGGCTACTTGGAATTTTGCGTAGAAATGACATTGGAAGTGTTGTAGAAGTAATTTTATTGGCCAAATATTTGACATGATGTTGGGAAGTACATCAAATATTGCATTTCCTACGCCATTTCCAGACTTACAATCCAGAAGATAGGCCTGCATACTCCTCTTCCAACTTCTAGCCAGCCCTGGGAATCCATCTACATGGATTACATGATGAGCCTTCCTTCTACCAAGCATGGAAATGACTGTGTTTTCATGGTCGTCGACAGATTCTATAAGATGTAAATTATGGCGGCCTACAAGAAGAGTATCACAGTAGAAGCCATTGCCAAACTCTTCTTTGAACAATTATGAGTAAACTTCGAGATCCCACAGTCCATTATTGCAAACCTGAAAAACCACTTCCTATGTGCATTCTAGTCAAGCCTCTAGTCATTATTGGATACCAACCTCATTAAGTCCACAAAATTCCACCCCCAAACTGATTGACAAATAGGAATCATCAATAGGATGATCATGCACATCCTGTACATGTGGAATTGAAAGCTCCCATGCACATGCTCTCTTATGTCCAACACAAGTACAACATGGCTCTCCACATATCTACTAACCAAAACCACTTTTAGGTGGGATTGGGATTCCAACCACTATGTCCCATTATTGTTTCCATACCATTTGCAGCTACTTAGGAAGATTATTCTCATTTCCATTCTAAAGTTGACAGGGCTAACAAATTCATTTGGCACATCCAACACATCCTCTAGTAGGTCCATGATGTAACGAACATAGCAGATGCTAAGTACAAGTAGCTTCATGATAAACATCGGGTGTCACATAAGTTCTAGGTGGGTGAAAACATTTGGTTACATTTCCAGAAGGAGAGCCTTGTCGGGGTGCACCGAAAGCTTTTCCCACTCCGATATGGGCTTTACACATATCAAAAAACACATTGTGTATAAATGTAAACAACAATAACATAATTTCTAATCCATTATTATGTAAAAAATCTTCATTGTATTCACATATATTAGATAAATCAACATTTGGAATTTTTAAAGCACATATAGAGAGCTTGAATTAATTTTTCTTACAACCATAGCCAAAAACTAAAAGGGACATTTCCACTTTAAGAAAAATGAAACCCTTAATGAATAACTCTTTTCATATGTTCTGACTATAGGTATTTAATCTTGTGCCTTGATAAAAATACAAGAAATACGTAGCACTAGGTAGTAGGCTCTGAGTTATCCAAAAGGATTCCAGCTAAATTAAACTTGAATTAGCTAAGGATCAACATGATATCAATTTAACATATCCAGTCAATGTAAATCCCTTGAGAATAGACTTGTGACAAAGGAATTATGCCAAAAGGTAAATACCTAGAAGGTGCTAATGGAACAAATATCAAACCCACGATAAAATTCCTTCTTCTTGAGTCTTTAAATGCCAAAAAGGAAAAAAGCTACAACATCATGGTTGATATCCATAATAACTTAGGAAGGAAGATAACCCCAAATAATAATTTAAGAGGAAAAGTTATAGGGTTTGAACTAATCATTGCGTAGATATGATGGGGCATAATTCCTTGGTCTTGTCACAGAATGGCAAGGTTTTCTGGTCAGTAAATTGGTCGGAAAAGGAAGAAATGTTCACTGCAATGAAGTGAAATACCAAGGGATAAGAAAAAATATTGATTATACATGAATGATTCGATAGGCTGAAATCTTCAAGCTGCAAAACGTTGTAGTCATATGTTGTGGTCAAGGAAGCAAAGAGAATAATTGATATGAAAATAAAAAAGACAAACCGAATTCAAATTAATCTTGTGCAGAATTTTGTAAACCCAAAAGGAAATTATTCTTGAGGAAGAAATATGCAAAGAACATAACTTAGAAAATGACTAGAATTTACAACTTTAACTTGCAATATGAAGTTTTGCTTATGTTTGTATCAATAGGCATAATATTCCTAGCAAAATTTTCATAATTAATAGATATACACCATAATAACTTGTTTAAATGGAGGAAATAACCCCAAAAACATGAATGTTCCTTAGAATTGTAAAGCTTTCTCTCTCAGGAACAAGGGTATAAAATTAGTGAAGGTCGTAGAGGAGGAATGGGTGGTTTTTAATCCTAACTATTTGATATAAAATACATGCAACCAAAATTACTAAACAAATTTTCATTTTCCATTTCCTCCCTCCACGTGATAGTGGTGGGCTACCTCGAAGCTTCTAGGCCATGTGGCCTCTGTCACATGATGGAGGAGCATAGTTGTAACCCCCTCAATAAATATGCTATTGTACAATGGAAAAATGCCCCAGCATAACATAATATAAGCACTCATGCATACCAAGTCCAAATGTATAGTGAAGAACTTAATGAAATATGATCTTTGCACTAGCCAAGTTATCTATAAAGGAAAATTAACAACTTCATATGATATTGACCTATTACCACTAAAAAATGAGGCGAGTATTTATGATTATACAAAGAACTTATGGAATGGGATAAAAAATGGTCTAAGCACCATGCTTAACCCAAGAAGTTTGAGGCATGGTAATTCTTTTACTATCATGAGAAAAAATGAATAGATATACAAAAAAATAAATTGACCAATATTTTCAAGCAAAAACCAATATTTATAACACTAAACATTAGGAAGTTGAAATTTTTTCCCATGTGGAAATTATGAGCACTCATGGAAGAGTATTAGGACAAGCATATAGAGGAAGGGGAGGTATATGCAAAATTTTTCTTATAGGTAACAAAGGAAGAGGCAATAATGTTAATGATGGAGGCAAAGTATATGTAACATCACAAATATCAATGATTTTATTATAAAGGATTTTAGTGTAATGAATATAATTTCTAGTAAAAAAAAACAAAAAGCTATTTTAAAAAATAATATTTGGGAAAATTATTTTTAGCTTGGGATTAACTAATAAGGTTTCCAATGAGGTATGGCTTTTGTATAGTAGTTGCAACAATCACATGATCGGAAATAGAGATAGCTTTTCAAAGATAGATGAATCTACTAAGTAGATATTTCTATTAGGAGATGAAAAGCAAGTGGAAGTTAAGGGTAAAGGAACCATTGCAGTAAAGATGAACTAAGGTAAAATAAACATGTTATCAATGTTCTATATGTCCCTGGTTTAAGACTTAATATTTTGGGTGTGGTGTAGCTTATTGAAAGGGGATATCTTATTGGTTTTAAAAATAATAAATGCGTCATATATGATAATAAAAATAATATTCAAGTTATAACCAAAATTAATATGTTAAAAAATAGAATTTTTTCTATCAATCTTCCCATTGAAGCAAATAGAACACTAAAGGTTGGCTATGATAATAATTCTTTGATATGGCACATGAGATATGGGAACCTTAATATAGGAGGCTCAAAATTATTATATAACAAGAAAATGGTCAAAGGTTTGTCTCTTATAGATTTTTTTGAATGTATTCTTGGTAAGGAGCATGGAGACTCATTTCTGATAAGAAAAACATGGAGAGCAAAAAGGCCATTGGAGCTAGTTCATGCAGATATATGTTGTCCTATGAAAACTTTGTCATTTTAACAAAAATATTTGTTTTATTACTTTTGTTGGTAATTTTAGTAGAATAGTCAGGTTATATTTTACCAAAGGAAAATCTAATGCATTTGTGATCTTCCAACAATTTAAAGTTATTGTTGAGAAGCAATGTTCTAGTGAGTTTCATTATTATTGCAAAAGTAATTGATTACAAAGGAAAATGGAAACAAGTTATATTATTGAATAGAATGGTGCGACCTAGTGAAAGAATAGGACAATTGTTGAGATGGCCAGGAGCATGATGAAAGGGAAAGGTCTTCCAAACACCTTTTTGGGGTGAATATCTAGTTACATTTGTTTATTTTCTTAATAGACATCCAATAAGAAGTGTGCAAATTATCGCTCCATATTAGTCATGGAGTGGTAGAAAACATGTTGTTTCTCATTTAAAAGTTATTAGTTGTATTGCTTATGCTCATGCTCCTATCAGAAACATGAGAAACAAAAAAATTATTGTAAAAAAAATGATCAACATGTTGATACATTCCCTAAAGTTCTACCAAGAAAAATGTTTCATTATATGAGAAATATGCTTGGAACCACCTCATTAAGCATCAAGGGGGAGTGTTGAAGATAATGGTTAAAGAATATTGAGTTTTGTTAACATAAATTACGGTTCAACACATAAGTAGGAAGTTAAAATTAGTCTTAGCTAATTTATTTGAATTAGAATTAATAATTGTTAGTTTCTGTTGTTGTAGAAATGTGAAAGAATTTTCTATTGTTGTGGGAATTGATTTATGTTAAAATTAGTCTTTGCTAATTTATTTGAATTAGAGTTAGTAATCATTAGAAATTTCAATTGTTGTAGAAATTTGAAGGCAATTTCCATAATTGTGAAAATCTAAGAGTTATATATGAATGTGTGATATCCCCTGTGAATGTGAATATTTATTTCACTGCTAGTAAACAATATGGAACTGATTTGAATTTATATAATTAGAAATTTTGTTTTAAAATTGATTAAAATAAAATGGAGCGTTGAATTATGTTAAGAAAAGAAATTGTTTTAATTATGAGATATATCTATCACATGGTGATGGAAAAAGGTTCTCAAGAAAATAGCTGGTTGGGGGAAGTTGCCACAACCCTAACTACTCATATGAAATCCCATCCCTAAAAGATCAAGGAGATTGGTGGTCGGGGGGAAGTTTTTCTATGTTGTAGTGACAGATAGACGAGCAAGCGATAAGTCTGGTTAAGACTAGATATCCACTACTACTAAAGGCGAGGAGGCCTGGAATATTTTACCCAAGATTAGTTTGCTCGGGGGGGAGACAGGAGGCGCTAGATCATATGTCTCAAGGTTGGGATGTTAAATGAGTTACATGATTTTAAGTAGTTCAGCAAGACATATAAGTTCATATTTGGAACACTCTGCAAGTTTACTTGATTATTAAGAACATAAAATTTCCTTGGAAAAGTATGTGAGATTTTAAGTCACAAAAGTTAACTTCTAAAGTGTCTATTTGCATATTGTGAATAGTAATAAAAAGAGTAGAATGCTAAGTTATAAGCCATATAAAAGCACATCTGGAAATTCTCAAGTGTTTACTTTCATATTAGAAACAATAACAAATAGAGCAAAATGCTAAGATATAAGCCAAGCATAAATACTCTTGCAACATCTAAAGTGGTTACTTGGATATTATGTATAGCAATTATCAAGGCCGGATGCTATCATACAAAGAGAGATAAGAATACGACTTTGCATATCATTTGCCTCATAGTAACAAACTCCCTTAAAATAGAATACTGGTCGTAAAACATATTGGAATTCTTAAAGCTAAAGAAACACAACTGAGACCCCCTCTTAGCTCGAAAGCTAGTGACATAAGATCCATTCTATGAGAAGGATTAAAGGAACGATACTGTGGATATAGTTGAAAAGAAATCTCCCGATATCCACAATAGTATGGGCTCAATTTGGTTAGGAAGTTCATTTCGTGCTATAGGGGAACCTATTACCTTCTTAAATTCTAGGCAAAAGCATAAACTCTTCTACAAACTAGTAGAAATCCCGAAAACTAGGTATGAAGGAAAGAAAAACAAACATGATTTTATTCCTTATATTGAAAGGAAAGACCCGTGAGGGCATGATTCATCATGCAACGAAACAAAAAAAATAAATACCAGTAAGCAAGGAGTGAAACAAAGTATTCTACCAGCACAAGATACCCAGCTAATAAGAACACATGCTTGCATAAGAAATGAAATGTATTATATTAAACCAATCTTCAGTTAAGCTAGAGACTGGCCTCAATTACAAGTTTAAGAAGTATGCGACCTACTCAAGTAGAATCAGCGAAAACCCAAGGATAATGGATCCCTCTGAAAACCTCCAAAATAGGACCATACAATTGGGAGGACTGAAGCCTTCAGCAAAACCCACTTAAATAAAATAGAAAAATTATACATCCACCATGGTAAGAGACTCATGGTCTCATTAACAGTGGTTTTGTAACAACCCCCATACAACAGTTAAAGACCGAGAAACCCTGTGCAGAGTTATTCCTACCTAGCTATCCTATTCATACAAACTAATAACTCTTTAAATAAGGATTACGCTGAATGGTTGGATAATCAAACTTAAACCCATACCTGTTGAGAGCCAAGCCGATCTTCAACAACCAGAGTCAGGTCTTTACAACTTTACCTGCACACCCTGATAATGAAACCAGTCAAACAATAATGACTGTGAAATCAAAATAATGCAAACCCAAGAAATATATATTCGGAAACCCTGGATATAGGGTGATTTGAATTACTCATGCCATCACAGATCACCTCCAAAACCTCTGTAGCCACAACCAGGGCCATCATGACACTCTGCAGTCAACGGACAAGAAAAATCAGAAGCAAAGAGCTTTCCTGTGCAGTGAAAGGGAATGGAAAACAAATAGATTAGGAGATTACCACAGCAGAAACCTCTGAGCACGAATGAGAGCAAAACCCCTCCGACTCAATCAGGAATAGTATAAATGACCCTCCATGCAATCGCCCAAACAAAGAACTGCTAGGAGAGGCCTCCACCATTCAATTCAATAAGATGATGAGAGCCCTCAATGGGGCACTGGCCTCGAGGAGGCAAGGGATAGATGTAGATAAGAAGGAGCATCCCGAGGTGATCGTCCTCCCAACCTGGCAAGTGGCTTCAAATGAAATTAAAGTCCTACATAAAGTTGCTACAGTCTTGCCTATGGTGAACCTGTGGAGTTTTTTTTGGCAGCGTGCCAAAGAGGGTTGCATGGTTGGGGTTAATTCATTATAGGGGTGGGGGTTTGACATAGATTCAATAAAGATTCAATAATATTGTAATCATATATGAACATAACCATTTACAAATTTTGAATTTTGTGGTATTAAAATTTTTGCTAACCCAATGTAAATTATGACAGCTACAAGTACATAATAAAACTAAAATGATAAAAGAGAAGATATTGCAAATTATAGTTGTATTGTGTATATTAAACTTTTTTTTTTATTTTTATTTTATTATGGAGACATTACATATGGTATCAGAGCGCTCAGGTTCTAAAACTAAGACCTCTAGGTAAGAAATAACAATTTTTTTTCTATGCACGTAGGAAGAAGAAACAAACAACATGAGAAGAATAGTAAACTTACCATCCAGACCTGCATTGGGAATGGAAGCCCGCCATTTCAAGAAGGCAATCCTGAAGCGTGGGTATAGTTGGGTGAGGAACCCCTGGATACCAATATAGATATTAGGGAGATAGTACAAGAGTTAAAAGATGAAATGGCCCACTTGCGGGTAGATAACGAAATATTGATGCTGCAACAAGAGAATATTATGAAAAGTTTATGAAATAGACAGAATAATCGGCCACTACTTCCTATCCCTAAAGGTAGGAATATATCAAGGGAGCCAGAATTCCAAACAGAAGATGGGGAAACTGGAGGGGGTGAGGAGAATCATGAAGAAAAGTCTGATAATGTATCCAACCACTGAACCCAAAAGAAAGAGAAGGTGGAACTTCAGGGGGAGTTTCGAAAAATAAAACCCCTGATTTTCGATGGAGAATAGGAGGAAGCAATAGAAGCATGGCTCATAAATATGAACAAATACTTCCATTTGTATGAGTATGATCATAACTTGAAGGTATGTCTGGCCATTTTCCAACTGGAAGGAAAGGCCAGATTATGGTGGGAGGAAATGAAGACCGTTCGGGGAATGGATGAACAAAGTATAACTTGGGAGAAATTCCAGATATATTTTAAAGAAAAATACCTCACAGAAAGATTTTATGATGAGAAATCTAAGGAGTTTCAAGACCTCCTGCTGGGGCAACTAACCATGGATGAATTTATAACAAATTTCACCTCGTTGCTTCATTATGTGCCACATACATGAAGAAAAAGCAAAGGTACAATGATTTATCAGCATCTTACCTTTATTTATGAAAGAACGACTAGAGTTTGATAACCTAAAGACCTTCGACGAAGTGATCTGCAAAGCACAGATTTTCTGTTAGCAGAACAAACCAAAAGGGGATATGAACAAGGAATAGAATGACAAAAAAATAAATAAATTCATCCATGGACATAAAGGAAATAGAGGCTCTAGCAGGAAAAGAAGTTACAAGGGATAGACTAACAGAATCCTCAATAAAAATCCACCCAAATTTAAGGTATCAGGCGACGTAAAAACTAATAAGCAACCGAATAGAATTGAAGCTAAGTTGGCTGCAAGGCCCCCTGTACAATGTTGGGGATGCGGAGGACCACACCATGTAAAAAACTGCCCACAGCACAGGGGAACCAACCATATATCTTAGCTACAAGAAGCTTGTACAGTGGGGGAAATAGCAAGGAGTCTGCCCAAAATTAATGTAGCCATGGAAGACCACCAAGCAGAGTTTCACCTGACAATGGTCGAGTTTGAAGGTAAAATTTCTAACTATACTGTTGCTATTTTGATTGACTCGGGAGCAACTTTAAGTTACATTAGCCCCAAAATTGTTGAACAATGTAATTTACATGCAGTAAAATTTAAAAATCCAGGGTTAGTGCAATTAGCCATAGGAGCCAAAAGAAGAGTTTTGGCCAAGGTAAATGATTGCCCTTTAGCGGTGGCTGGCCAAACCATCCACGCATATTTGAATATATTACCCTTGGGATCATATGATATCCTTATTGGTATGCACTGGTTGGAAAGGCACTAGTCCCTTATTAACTGCAAGAATAAAACCATTAATTTATGAGATAGTAAGGGTGAAAGACAAGAAATGCAGGGCATTCAGAAACCTCTACAAATAAGACCTGTAACGGCTTCCTAGCTAGAAAGATGCATAAGGAAAGGATGTCAGATTTTTGCCATTCAAGTAGGATATGCCAACGCCAACGAGAAATTCATTGTATTAGAAGATATACCTGTAGTACAAAACTTCGCTAATGTCTTTCCTGAGGAAATCCCAGGTTTACCCCCAAAAAGGGACATAGACTTTACCATTGAGGTAATTATGGGAGTCACCGTAGTCTCCTGAGCCCCTTACTGTATGAGTATTCCTAAACTAGTAGAATTAAAAATGTAACTACAAGAACTATTGGATAATAAGTATATATGACCTAGTGTGTCCCCTTGGGGAGCTCCAATATTGTTTGTTAAGAAAAAGGATGGAACAATGAGAATGTTCATGGAGTACCGTCAGTTAAACAAAGCTTACCATTAAGAATAAATACCCCTTGCCCTGTATAGATGAATTGTTTGACCAGGATAAGGGGGAAACTATTTTCTCCAAGATTGATATTCGATTGGGTTAGCACCAAATTCGAATAAAGGAGGGAGATATAGAAAAAAAACATTCAAAACTCGATATGGGAACTCTGAATTCGTAGTACTACCTTTTGGATTGACCAATGCCCCAACCACCTTCATGTGCCTCATGAAAAACATATTCCATCAATATTTGGACAACTTCGTGTTGCTATTCATTGATGATATTTTGATCTACTCATGGAGCATGGAAGAACATAAGGAACATCTCAGCATTGTCCTCCAAGTTCTAAGAGAACACTAGCTATATGCTAAGTACCGTAAGTGTGAATTTTTCAAGGAACAAATCTAGTACTTAGGACATGTTATCACCAAGGAAGGAATAATGGTAGACCCTAAGAAAACAAAAACAATTATCGAGTGGCTGGTACTGAAAAATGTGGTGGACATAGGGTCATTTATGGGCCTATCCAAATATTATAGGCGGTTTGTGGAAGGTTTTTCTAGGGTAGCATACCCTATTACATCTTTGCAAAAGAAAGGAAGAGTCTTTAGTTGTACCACTAATTGTGAAAGGAGCTTTGACCAGCTTAAACACCTTCTCACCACCACCGTAATTTTGAGTATTGCAGATCCTAGTAAGGAGTATGTAGTTTGTACGGATGCTACCAAGGAGGGGGTGGGTGGTGTACTAATGCAAGAGGGTAAGGTCATAGCTTACGAGTCAAGAAAACTCAAAGAATATGAGCAGAAGTATTCTTCATATGACTTAGAGTTAACAACAATTATTCATGCTTCGAAAATGTGGCGACATTACCTATTGGGAAAAAAATTCCCGCTTTTAACAAATCATCACAGCCTAACCATCTATTTCAAACAACCCACATTAAATGTGAGACAAGCTCATTGGAATGACTTCTTAAATGAATTTGATTTTGAAATTAGGCACTTATAGGGAAAATAAAATCAAGTAGTTGATGCTCTAATCCGGAAGGTAAATTTTTTATACGAGGTTTCTTTTAGTGAATTCTGCACTACCTTCTATGAACAGATTCGAGAAACAACTATGCAGGATGTGGTATTTGTGGCAGCAAGAAAAAGTGGAGAATAGTCGTGAACAGAGAATGGGGTATGAGGTGGCTCCAAATGAGTTGCTAATTTATAGGAAGAGACTTTATATACAAACCAAAAATTACTCAAAGAATTAATCTGGAATAAATATCATAAAATTCCTTACGCAGGACACCCTAGTTATTAGAATTTGATTTTTGTCCTTAGGAAGGAATTTTTTGGCCTGGTATGAAGAAAGAAGTAGCATAATAGCTAGGATGTTGTTTGGAATGCCAAATTGTAAAAGCAGTGCACCAACACCCAGCAGGGTTACTTCACCCACTACCCATTCCGGAATGGAAGTGGGAGACAATATCTATTGATTTCGTTAGTGGGATGCCTAAAAAAAAAAAACTAAACGACTCCCTCATGGTGGTGGTAGATAAAATGAGTAAGTCTGCTCATTTCGTACCTATACAATCAACCTATAAAGAAGTATAGATTGCTAAAATTTTTATGCAAAATGTTTTTAAGTTGCATGGCTTACCCAAGATGATCATTTCAGACCGAGATGTAAAATTTACGTCAGCCTTTTGTAAGGCACTTTTTGAGGGGTTAGGGACTCAATTAAATTTCAGTACTTTGTATCATCCTCAAATGGATGGGCAGACAGAGCGAGTGAATCAAATTGTAGAAGATATGTTGCGGGCCTATGTAATGCAACAACCATCTAAGTGGGAGGACTACTTACACCTAGTAGAATTTGCCTACAACAAAAGATACCATACATCCTTATGGATGAGCCCATTTGAAGTGTTATATGGGCATAAGTGAAGGACTCCTCTAAATTTGGGCGGCCCAGAAGACAAAATAATGTTGGGACCAGACATGCTGGAAGAGATGGAAAAGATGGTGAAAATTTTGCGAGCTAATTTGAAGGTTGCTCAAGACCAGAAAAAGAATTTCGCTAATCGGAAAAGGAGTTTCTGAGAGTTTCAAGTAGGGGTGCACGTGTACATTCAGGTTAAGGCCAACAAAAGAACCTTGCAATGGGCCAGATGTGCTAAGCTAGCACCCCGATTCTGCAGGCCTTTGCATATTTTAGCTCAAGTCGGGCCAGTAGCATACCAACTCACTCTACAAAGCCACATTAGTGTGTATAACATTTTTCATGTTTCCTTGCTCAAGAAATATATTTATGACGCCAAACATATAAAAAACTGGCAAGACACCCAGGTGAGTCAGAAAGATGAATCTCTCAAAACAGTTTACTGTATATGTATATACTAGTGTATAAATATACTCATGCAGAAGGAAAAGTTAGCAGTTAAATGGAACTTTTGTTGCATACTGAAATTAATTATTTTGTCAAGTAGGTCAAACTAGAAGGAGAATTCTTAGTGGAGCCAATGGGTATACGAAATCGGAGAGAACTTATGCTGCAGAGACGAATTATCACCCAAGCTAAAATCTAGTGGCAACATTATGGTCCTAAGGAAGCCACCTGGGAAGATGAACAGACTATGAGGGAGGCCTATCCACGGTTGTTTCCCATAGAGGAACATTGGGACGATGTTCAATCTTAGGGGAGAAAGATGTGATATCCCCAGTGAATGTGAATATTTATTTTACTGCTAGGAAAAGAATATGGAACTTATTTGAGCTTATATAATTAGCAATTTTTTTTTAAAATTGATTAAAAGAAAATGGAGCATTGAATTATGTTAAGAAAAGAAATTATTTTAATTATGAGATATATTTATCACATGGTGATGGAAAAATGTTCTCAAGAAAACAGTTGGTTAGGGGCAGTTGCCACAACCCTAATTGCTCCTAGGAAACCCCATCCCTAAATGATCAAGGAGATCGATGGTCACGGGGGAGTTTTTCTATGCCATAGTGATAGACAGACGAGCAAGAAATAAGTCTGGTTAAGACCAGATATCCACTGCTACTAAAGGCAATGAGGTCTAGAATATTTTACCCAATATTGGGTTGCTCGAGGGGGAGGCCAGAGGCGCTGGAGCGTAAGTCTCAAGGTTTGGAGGTTAAACAAGTTACATGATTTTAAGTAGTTCAACAAGACAGATAATTTCATATCTGAAACACTTTGCAACTTTCCTTGATTATTGAAAACAAAAAATTTCCTTGGAAAAGTGTGTGAGATTTTAATTCACACAGGTTAACTTCTAAAGTGTTTATTTTCATATTATGAATAGTAACAAATAGAGCAGAATGCTAAGTTATAAGCCATATAAAACCACATTTGGAAATTCTCAAGTGTTTACTTGCATATTAGAAACAGTAATAGATAGAGCAGAATGCTAAGATATAAGGCAAGCAAAAATACACCTAGAACATCTAAAGTGGTTACATGAATATTACGTATAACAATTATCAAGGCCAGATGCTATCATACAAAGCTAGATAAGAATACAACTTTGCATATTATTTGCCCCATATCAACAAAACTCCCTTAAAACAAAATACTGGTCATAAAATATAGTGGAATCCTTAAAGCTAAAGAAACACAACTAAAACCCCCTCTTAGCTCGAAAGCTGGAGACATAAGATCCATTCTGCTAGAAGGATTAAAGGAATGATACTGTGTATACAGTCGAAAAGAAATCTCCCGATAGCCACAATAGTATGGGCTCAATTCGGTTAGGAAGTTCATTACTTGCTATAGGGGAACCTGTTACCTTCTTAAATTCTAGACAAAAGCATAAAATCTTCTCCAAACTAGTAGAAATCCCGAAAACTGGGTATGGTGGAAAAAAAATAAACTAGGTTTTATTCCTTATATTGAAATGGAAGTAAAATTGAGAATGCATGAGCTATAGATGTAAACGAAAGAAGGAACTAAAGCATGTTGAAACCCGGAGCAAGGAAGGACCCACGAGGGTAAGATTCATCATGCAACGAAACAAAAAAATAAATACCAGTGAGCAAGGAGTGAAATAGGGTATTCTACCAGCATAAGACACCTAGCTAATAAGAAATCAAGCTTACATAAGCAATAAAATGTGTTATATTCAACCAATCTTCAGCTATGCTAGAGACTAGCCTCGATTACAAGTTTAAGAAGTACGCGACCTACGTAGGTCGAATTGGCCAAAACCCAAGGACAATGGATCCCTCTGAAAGCCTCCAAAATAGGACCATACAATCGGGAGGATCAAAGCCTTCAGCTCAACCCTCTTAAAAAAATAGAAAAATTATATAGCCACCATGGCAATAGACTCCTGGTCTCATTAATAGTGGTTTTGTAACAACTTGCTTACAACATTTAAAGACCCAGAAACCCTGAGCAGAGTTACTCCTGCCCAGCTATCCTGTTCATACAAACTAATAACTCTTTAAATAAGGATTACGCCAAATGTTTGGATAATCAAACTTAAACCCCCACCCATTAAGAGCCAAGCCGAGCTTCGACAACCGGAGCCAATTATTTGCAGCTGTACCTGCACACCCTAACAATGAAACCAATCAAACGTTAATGATTGCGAAATCAAAACAATGCAAACCCAAAAAATATATATTCAAGAACCCTGGCTATAGGGTGAGATTAATTACCCGAGCCATCACAGAGCACCTTCAGAACCTCTGTAGTCGCAACTACGACCATCATGACACTCTGCAGTCAATGGACAAGACAAATGAGAAGTAAAGAGCTTTCCTGTGCAGCTAAGGGGAAAGGAAAATAGATAAATTAGGAGATTACCACCGCAGAACCCTCTGAGCAAGAATGGGAGCAAAAACCCTCCTCCGCGATTAGGAATAGTATAAATGACCCTCCCTGCAATCACCCAAACAAGGCACTGTGAGGAGAGGCCTCCACCGTTTGATTCAGTAAGATGATGAGAGCCCTCAATGGGGTACTGGCCTTCAGGAGGAAAGGTACACATGTACACAGGAAGGAGCATCCCGAGGTGACCATCCTCCCAGCCTGGCAAGTGGCTTCAAATGAAATTAAAGTCTTGCATAAAGTTGGCACAGTCTCGCCTATGGTGAAGCTGTGGAGTTTTTTTTTCGCAGTGCACCAAAAAAGGTTGTATGGTTGGGGTTAGTTCATTATGGGGATGAGGGTTTGACATAGATTCAATAATATTATAGTTCATTATAGGGGTGGGGGTTTGACATAGATTCAATAATATTGTAGTCATAGATGAACATAACCGTTTACAAACTTTGACTTTGGTGGTATTGACATTTCCGCTAACCCAATGTAAATTATGAGGTAAATAATAATACTGAAATGATAAAAGAAAAGATATTGCAAATTACGGTTGTGTTGTGTATATTAATTTTTTATATTTTTTTAAGACACGTTACATAATGCATTTGATTATTTTATGCAGATGAGTAAAAAAGAAAACAAAGAACGTTACAGATCTTCAATTTTTTGGTTCAATGTTGGTATTGATTGTGATTTTCTAATTGCATTGCTTTTCACATCGAGTTAGTCCCATCCTTCTCTTGGGGAAGCCCAAAGAGCGTATCATAGTTTGATTATATGACCACAATCTGATGATCAGAATCTAGAGAGCTTGTAACCAGGTTATTACACTCCGCAGCATTTGGAAAACATATGACAGTTATCAATAAAATCAATTAATAAAACAAAAGGCACAACCTTGGTTGATTATAAATTTGTATTACATTCAAATAATAAATCTTTGTTACATCTAAGTCTGAGAAAAAGGTTATCGTTTTACAATTCTAAATCATTCAGTATTTTCCAATCCGTAGAGCGATAAATACCACGTTCATATTGGGTATCTGATTCACGGTTACGTAATTCAAGTAATTTTTTCGAGCACTGGTTAATGGTCAAAATCATTTTTTTGAAGCAATCACTCGTTAATGGTCAAGATTGAATTCTTCTTGGCCTTTCCAAAGGATCCAATCTTTCTCCATTCTATATTATTATAATTATTATGTTTTATTGAGTTTTTAAATAACACTTTAATATCTAAAAGCTATATTATAATAATAATAATAAATAAATTATAAAAGCTAATAATGTGAAGTAATGGATTAAATTATTTAAAATTTAATTATTAGAAATACTTAATTTCAAAAATATAATTATTTCAAAATTACTTAATTGTAAAAATAAAAATATGTCGAAAACAAATTTGATTATTTACAAGCAGGTAGTTATCTAGTTTAAAGTTACCTAATTACAAAAGTGAAAATTGTCTTATTTCAAAATTAAAATAAATGAAAATGGCTTATTACACATTAATTGGAAACTGAAATGGTAATATACTAATAAGGTAGTAGTATGGATTTTTCTGCGATCTGCATTTTGTGTGGTGATATCTTTCGGATTCATCGCATCTATGTCTTTGTAATCGACATTTCAAACCAACCTCTATGGTTCATCATCAGGATAAGATGAGTGAATAAGTCAGAGATTAATGGGGTAATAAATAAAGGAGATGGTTGGAATGAGAATGCGTCGAGTTGACAAGTTTGATAAAGACATGAAACAAAATTTTAATTTATTGATTTTATTAATGTTGATAAAATTGTTATTAATGATTATTAAATCCTGACAAATATATGTATGGTTATTGATGAAAAATTGAATGCTATGACCTAATATTATTAATGATTATTAACTAACTAATATTTTTCTACAAAATTAATTAGTTTTTGTTAATCTCCGACTTATTCACTCATATGATCGTCATGATTTACCACAGAGGTTGGTTCGAAACGTCGATTACAAAAAACATAGATGTGATGAATTTTGAAGATATCACCACACAAAAGTGATAATTACAGTGTGAGAGTTTTGATGTTCTTAGTTCATGACATAATCATTGCTGATATTGGTAATCATGTTTATTTTGCATATTTTAAGATAGTATCTCGAGTCAGAAGTGATCATTTTCTTTGGAGAATTTTTTATAATTTTTTTGTAGTGATCGGTAAATGAGATCTTAAATCAATATTAAGGTATTATAGACTCATGTGCAAGAATGCCTATATCATTTAGTGCAATGGATCGAAAAGATTTTGAATAATAAAGACATTTAACAATTGGAAAATATAACAGTCACACATCAACACAAGCAAAATAATGAAGGAGTTCACCAGACCCCCCTAGCTACGTCTCCTGGTCAAAGCTTTCAGTGTCGACCTCTATTTTATGTCTTACAAGTGTGAGCTCGAATAGAGTCTCAACACAACAGTGACAAAACATAGGGATTCCCTCTAAATCCTCAAGTCTACAAGAATACACAGTTGCTCCCTCTTGCTCTTTGTCTTCTACTTTCTCTTACGCTCTCTTCTACTTCTATTGTCTGCCATAGAGTGGTTTTTAAGCCTTTTGGCCCTGTCTGTTCACCTCCATTTTCGGTGTGGACATGTTTTGTTAAAAACCCTTAAGGCACAAGAACAATATCTTTTAGAAATGGAAGGATCGGCGGGCACGGTGAAATCGACTGTTCAGTCTTCCTCTGCAAAAATCCCCTGATATAATACTTATTTGGGCCTTATTTCATTTTATCAGAAATACAAAGAAATACATAGAATACATTGTAAAACCCGACAAAAACATTTTATCGGAACTCAAATATCCTATGAAACGATGTTTATAATTCTTTTGAGTCTGGGCTTATCGATATCACACATCGCATGTTGCATAGGCGCCGCTCCTCTATATTGTTGTGATGCGATATTGCCAGATTTCAAACACTACAAATTGTGCAATATAACTCTATCGGTTCCGCAATACATCGCATGTCGCATTCATTCATGCTCGTTACAACCTCATTTAATGTTTGTGATGCAAATAAATCTCTACCGTTGGTCTTCCGCCATCAGATCGACAGCTACTTGCTCAACATTCTTTCATCGTTGATCTACACTTAGTGGATCCAATGGTCCACAACGAGTTTGGGTGAACAACTTGCCCGAAACTTAACCAACTTTACGGACCCGATGGGAGTTATAAACTCCCAATATATTAAATTTCGGGTCCGATTTCTTAATTAGAGTCCCATTATTCTAACACCCGATATCCCTTGGATGATGAGATCTCTTGATCCCGCGGTCTACGGGTATTCAACATACACATGTTTTAACTTCCCTTTGGTTCCATGTGATGCGATATTGGTAGTTGATCTGGACCGTTGATCTGCGAGCTCGATCAACGATTCACATTGTTTCGCTTGGAATCTCTATCACATTTCTCTTAAGGCTATGGTCCGTTAACACTTCTGCTCGCTTTCTCCGATGCGATTTTCTGCTCTTCTCCCTTTATAACTCCGTCGGGTCTTTAACATTATGGAAGCCTTAAACTTAGTTAGGATTTTTTGTAGAGTGTTAGGATTTCCAATATCAGAGGTAGACTCACATTTGTTAGCAAGGTACGTTACATTGAAATCCATAAATATGTTCTCCTGGTTATAGAGTTATCTATTAACTCAATCATTTATTTTTGTTGAGTATTTTACTTTTACAATTTAAAATTATAATTTTGATAATTTGAATGAATTTAACTGGAATGAAAAATGGTTAGGCTACAATTTTGAATTGCTTAAGTTCCAATTTTAAGACTTTTACCATTTTAGCTACAATATTTAGTTCAAAAACCTCTCTAAACCACAATTTAGTTAATATGTAACACATCTAAACAACATTTTAGTTAATAGGTAACAAATCTCATAGTTTAGGAAAAAATTGATGCCTTCTTAAACAAATAATAGATGTAGTTCAATAAATTTCATAAAATTCACCATAAAATTAAATATTTCTATTCAAATTATAAATTTTAATAAATATCTTAGAATGGGTAATAAAGTTAAATATTTACATTCAAATCATTTTTGTAATTAACATCGCTAAAACTGTTTGTTGTTCTAAAAACTAAGTTACTTTCAATTCTCTGTAAAATGTTATGCATATTTTTTTTTTTGTTTTTTTTACATAAAGTTCTTTATACCAATATTATAAAGATTTTCTTTCCTATTTTTAAGAGTGCACAAAATTAATAATGGAAAAAGTTTTTTTTGTTATTTACTTATTGTAATTTTTTAAACTTTAAATAATTTAATATATGTACTTCAATTTTTTTTTTTTAATAGTAAAAAACGTGATAATGGAAAAGAAATGTATTTTTATGGCTTATTTTCTTATGAAATAAAATTTATAGAATATGACTTATGAAGCTTTCTGCTCAATATAAATGTGGAGAAAACACATGTAATTTTTCATATAATTGATTAAATTTCGTAATATTTTCATTAAAAAAATGAAATAGACTATATTATATATAATTTTCAAATCTTATGGTAAAAGTTACTCATGGAAAATATTATGCCATTAATAATAAATTCATTTTATTTTTCAATTATAATGATTTTAAATTTCGTAATATTTTCATTAAAAAAATGAAATAGACTATATTATATATAATTTTCGAATCTTATGGAAAAAGTTACTCTCAAGTCTATTTCGAAAATATTATGCCATTAATAATAGATTCGTTTTATGTATGTAATTATTGGTTAATTTCAAGTTTATTGAAAATGGAAATTTTGATAATAGATATATAATATTTTTTTAATATTCGAAACTTTTTTCTAAATTAAATACTTTTCTTGGTGACAAAGATTATATATAATTGTTATTCCATTTTTGAAAACGTCTTTTTGAAATAACTCTATTATAATATGAAAGGGACACACTTTTATAAACAAATTGAGGAAGGGGCACACTTTTATAAACAAATTGAGATGTATGTATGTTTTATGTACTTAATACATCAATGAGGAAAGGGGGAAATATCTATATTATTTTTATGATGCTATGTTTAAGTATCTGAAAAATAAATCATGAAGAATTAATCATGTTAAATGAAATTTAATTATTGGAAGCACAAGCAAGAGTTTGGAGGCAGTTTGAACTAAAAATAATGATTTTGAGTAAATTAAGTTGTTGAATATAGACGATATAATAGATTTATTGTTTTACGTAAATATGATATGCATCCAAATTATAAAAAATTTCATTGGCGTCATAAATTTCACCTACCACCATCCAAATAAAGTTGAAATCAATTTCGATGACTTCTATAGTGTTTTGTTTCTATTTTAACATTTAGTTGTTGATTTTGTTTCCCTATAAAGTTGTGCTAAAGGTCAACTTTGTGGCCAAACTTTTAAATAACTCTTTTCAAAATTTGGAAGTAAACTTCACATCCATGTTTGACACAAATGTCTTTGGAACATCATTGTTGGGAATGGGTCCCTGGGATTAAAAGCGCAACTTTTGGGACTAAAGGCCCAAGTTTTATATAAAAAATATATATTTTTCATACATTTCACTACCACCATTCAAATAAAATTGAAATAATTTCAATGACTTTTGATAGTGTTTTGTTTCTATTTTAACACTTAGTTGTTGATTTTATTTCCATATATATTTTTCATTATTTAATTAATTGAATATATATTTTTTCTAAAAGATTGGTTCCCGCTAGTCGTTCTAAAGAAGATAAACAAAGCTTGCATTTGGAATTAGTGAACATTTTGTTCACCTATGTCTTTACTGAAATGAATTTGATGCTCTATTGCTTACCCATGTCTTTTCCAAAATGAATTTGATGCTCTATGACTTAGATGGTATTGAGATTCATCTAAGAGGAGCAAACATCAAGGAAATGTAAAAGAACATTCAAATCAAAATGGAAAAATAGTTATCAAGATCTTTAACTCAGGTAGTTATCAATATTATGATAATGTGATATCCCTTACAATAATGACACTTATGAATGAGAGGGTAACGAAATTGACGTCATGGCCATGTACTAACGCTCACTTCATTCGTCAGTCATATGGCCATGTCATGCTAAAGCTCACTTCATGGTTCAAACATATTGCACAACTCAGGAGATTCTTAGGTTTCCCCTCAGAATGTGAACACAAAAAATGGATATGGAGATTGTTGCATACTATCAGTAGGCAAG
The DNA here is from genome assembly GCA_000404065.3 of Pinus taeda. NCBI lineage: Eukaryota > Viridiplantae > Streptophyta > Pinopsida > Pinales > Pinaceae > Pinus > Pinus taeda. The sequence goes on along the minus strand of APFE030772826.1, from coordinate 117,286 downwards.
ATGTAACGCCTGCGGTTATGAGCTGGGCGCGTGCACCTCCGTGTTGGCGAAAAATGACTAAGGCATGGGAAAACGATGGTTACCCTTTAAAGGCGCGACATGTATGAGGGCGCATTGGCAAACCATCACTTATAGAGCGAGTTGGGTAGCTCGCCACACAAGCCGACCATGGACCGCATCAAACGATGGGCAAGCCGATGGTGTAAAGTGTTTGGAGTCGCAATGGTTGGGGCACACGTTCTAGCGTTTGAAGGGTCGGCCGGTTGAGGTCGCCGCGCATTAGAGAGGGTATATACGTGGTGATGTGCGCTCATTTTGGGAAGACATCTTCGCATTCGCTCATCGCATATGGAGTAGTGCGAAGGCACATTGGAACCGCAGCAAAGGGAGTGTAGATGCGCACACCAAGTCGGGCAAGGCAAGACACGAACGTGCAGCGTGGTTGGAGTGCGGGTGAAGGGTGTTGTGAGGCGCCCGCTCGCCGAACTTAGTACACGGTCTTGGTTGTAAAGGGGCGCGGGTGTGCACGGGTGCACCCGCCCGTTTGGGCATAATATTGTGTATTGTTGTATGATGTTTGGGTGGAGTGTTGAGGTGCGACCGCCGTGCGCTCTTGAACGGGCGAGCACCCAACCTCGTTTATGAACGCCGGTAGAGCGACGCTCCCGGCCATTGTAACAAATTCTTACATATAATAAAAAATGTTCTTCTCTTGCATATTGTTAGCGTTTCTAATATCATTTATCATGTTATTATGATGGTTTCCGCACATTATAATATATTTGATGGTTTATATACATGAATGAAGGTGTAGTTCGTAAAGTAACATAATCATGAAGAAAGATGGTTACTTAGGCGGTGCCGCACTCGGCCGATTAAAGGAAAAAAGAATTGGGGGCGTGACAGGTGGTATCATAGTTGATTCAGGGTTGAAGAAGCACGATGATGAATGAAGTGAATGGGTATGTATGCAAGGATAGGTTATGGAGAAATCATGGATGAACAGTCTGGGTTTCGTAGACTTAATGGTCCGTGGTAAGACCATTCAAGCTCTTGTGGTCACAGGGACCACTCATAACTTTATGACGACACGGTTGGCAAGAGATGTCGAACTGACGATCCTCCCATCGAACATGGAGGTCAAGGAAGTGAACACTAGAGCTAAGGTGGCGGGTTTGGCACATGAAGTGCCGATGCAGATAAAAGACTAGACGAGTTAGTTGGACTTCACGGTGATGGAGATGAACGACTTTGATGTGATACTTGGACAAGATTTCTCGAAGGGCAACAGGGCTATTGTTGTCTCCTTTTGTGATGAGGTGGTGCTGGTTGGATAGTCACAAACTTGGACTTTGCCTACTCATAGGCAAAGGAGGGAAGTCAAGGTGCAGCACGTTTATGCACTAAGTTTGGAGAAGGCTATGAAGGAGTCAGATATGGAAACATATGCAGTGATGTTCAAGGGAGTCGAAGGTGATGGAGTGGGGACGCCTGTTCCAGCTGAGATTTCTGATTTGCTGACTGAGTATGTGGATTTGATGTCTGATGAGCTACCGAAGAAGCTTCCACCAAGGCGTGCAGTGGACCATAGCATTGAGCTTGAACCAGGGAAGCAACCCCCGGCAAGAGCACCTTATCGTTTATCAGGGCCTGAGTTGGAGGAATTGAAACGAAAGCTAAAGGAGTTAGCTGATGCAGGTTTCATTAGACCTTCAAGGTCCCCTTATGGAGCTCCGATATTATTCCAGCGAAAGAAGGATTCCAATGAGCTACGGATGTGCTATGACTACCGTGCATTGAACAAGCAGACTGTGAGAAACAGGTATCCTTTGCCATTGGCTGCTGATTGCTTTGACAAGCTTGCGAAAGCTCGAGTGTTTTCGAAGATGGACTTGAGACATGGGTATTATCATGTGCGGATAGCTAAAGGAGAGGAGAAGAAGACCGTGATAGTAACAAGGTATGGTAGCTTTGAGTTCCTTGTTATGCCATTTGGGTTGTGCAACGCTCTTGCTACATTTTGCACTTTGATGAATGATGTTCTACGACCATACTTGGATTCGTTCATAGTAGTATACTTGGACGATATAGTGGTGTACAGTGACAACATGGAGGATCATAAGAAGCACTTGGCGATGGTGTTCGAGGCACTGAGGGAGAATCAATTGTTCTTGAAGAAGTCTAAGTGTGTGTTTGCTCAGACCAAGATTCCGTTCCTTAGGCATATTGTTGGTCAAGGGTACATACGAATGGAGCCGAGCAGAGTGAAGGCGATTGAGGACTGGGTTGAACCGAAGAATGTCAATGAGATGAAGGTGTTCTTGGGCATGACCAACTACCAACGAAAGTTTGTAGAAGGTTACTCCAAGGTGACATCGGCATTGACAGACTTATTGAAGAAAGACAAGAGGTTGTGCTGGACGGATAAATGTCAAAAGGAATTTGATGAATTGAAGAGAAGGATGGTTACAACACCGATACTGAAGTTGCCTGACTTCGGGAGACCGTTTGAGGTACACACTAATGCTTCCGATTTTGCCATAGGAGGGGTTCTTATGCAGGATGGGCATCCGGTGGCGTATGAGAGTCAGAAGTTTCAGGATAGAGAGCGGAGGTATCTGATTCATGAGAAGGAGATGACTGCGATCATCCACTGTCTTCATGTGTGGAGGCATTACTTGATTGGGAAGCCATTTGTTTTCAAGACTGACAACGTTGCAGCAAGTTATTTTGCATCACAACCGAATCTTTATGCGAAGCAAGCTCGTTGGCAGGACTTCTTGGCAGAGTTCGACATATCTATTAAGTATAGACCGAGTAGACACAATGCGCTAGCAGATGCCCTTAGTAGGAAGGGACAACTTGCAGCATTGGAGGGTGAAGACCGGGCAGCAAGGAGTAGAAGTCGGGTTCAGATGTCAGAAGAGATGCAAAACAAACTCAAGGCAAGTGTTGAAACCGATATTTTGGCATAGAATATAGTGAAGCAGATAAAGGAAGGGAAGACATGAAAGTTCTTTCTACGAGACGGTTACTTGTTCTTTGGAAACCGACTCTATGTTCCAAAGACGTCTGGTCCTAGGAGGCACCTTTTGAAGGAGTGCCACGATTCTCCGTGGGTTGGCCACCTAGGGCAGCGTCGTTCTTTGGCATTGTTGGAGAGGGGGTTCTTTCGGGAGAAGATGCAGGAGGATGTGGAGGAGTATGTACATACGTGCATCATTTGTCAGCAGGACAAATCAGATACTTAGAGGCAAGGAGGACTGTTGCAGCCTTTACCGATTCCAGAGAGGCCATGGATGAGTGTCTCGATGGACTTCATCACTCAGTTACCACAGGTGCAGGGGTATAATGGGATCATGATCGTGGTTGATTGTTTTTCCAAGTATGGTGTCTTTGTTCCTACAAATATACCTTGTGGAGCCGAGCGGACTACGGAGTTGTTCTTTAAAAACATAGTGAAGTATTGGGGAATGCCATTGAGCATTGTGTCGGATAGAGATCCACGTTTTACAGGGAGATTTTGGACCACATTGTTCAAGTTAGTTGGGACAGAGTTGTTGAGGAGTTCGAGCTACCATCCGCAGACAGATGGGCAGACCGAGAAGATCAATGCATTGCTAGAGGACTACTTGAGACATTATGTGACAGCTGATTAGAAGAATTGGCCTGAACTCTTGGATATTGCACAGTTTAGCTACAATATTCAAAAGAGTTCTGCGATAGGGTACAATCCATTTGAGTTGGTGAATGGGCTGATGGCGATTGCACCACACACCATTGTGACAGGAGGGTTTTTGAGGAGTCCTCATGCGAAGAAGTTCATGAAGGTTTGGGAGCAGACCTTGGAGTTGGCATGGTTGCGCTGGAGCGACGCTGCAAGGAGAATGAAAAAGTATGCTGATAGGGGTAGACGAGATGTACACTTCAGTGTGGGAGATATGGTGTTTCTCAGGATTACCGGGGAGCAGTTTCAGCCAGCCAAGGGGACGGCCACCAAACTGACACGGAAGTATGAGGGACCATTTCAGGGGAAGAAGCGAGTGGGGGAGGTTGCTTATGAGCTGGAGCTTCCGCACCATATGCACATGAAGCATCCAATTTTTCACATTAGTCTGTTGAAGAGATGCAGACTTGATTCATACCATCCAGAGAGAGCTGAACCACCGAGAGGACCGGCTGGGATAGTGGAGAAACTAGGCTTGGATTTGGAGAAGATTTTGGACTTCAGGACTACAGGGATTGGTTTCCACCAGAAACGGGAGTACCTTGTTCGATGGAAGAATGCACCGGAGGAGGAGAGTTGTGAATCGGAGGACTCACTTTGGAGATGGAAGAGGAAGATTGGGAGGTATGAACAGAGGATACTAAGGCAGTCGGGATTGTCGAGGGTGACAATGATTTCTAGTGGGGGAGGATGTAACGCCTGCGGTTATGTGCTGGGCGCCCGCACCTCTGCGTTGGCGAAAAATGACTAAGGCATGAGAAAACGATGGTTACCAAAGGCGCGACATGTATGAGGGCGCATTGGCAAATCATCACTTATAGAGCGAGTTGGGTAGCTCCCCACACACGCCGACCATGGACCGCATCAAACGATGGGCAAGCCGACGGTGCAAAGCGTTTAGAGTCACAATGGTTGGGGCACACGTTGTAGCATTTAGAGGGTCGGCGAGTTGAGGTCACCGCGCATTAGAGAAGGTATAAACGTGGTGATGTGCGCTCATTTTGGGAAGACATCTTCGCATTCGCTCATCGCATATGGAGTAGTGCGAAGGCACATTGGAACCGCAACGAAGGGAGTGTAGATGCGCTCGCCGAGTCGGGCAAGGCAAGACACGAACGTGCAGCGTGGTTGGAGTGCGGGTGGAGGGCGTTGTGAGGTGCCCGCCCGTCGAACTTGGTACACGGTCTCGGTTGTAAAGGGGCGCAGATGTGCATGGGTGCGCCCGCCCATTTGGGCATAAGATTGCGTATTGTTGTATGATATTTGGGTGGAGTGTTGAGGTGCGACCACCGTGCGCTCTTGAACAGACCGGCGCCCAACCTCGTTTATGAACGCCGGTGGAGCGACGCTCGTGGCTATTGTAACAAATTCTTACATATAATAAAAGATGTTCTTCTCTTGCATATTGTTGGCGTTTCTATTATCGTTTATCATGTTATTATGATGGTTTCCGCACATTATAATATATTTGATGGTTTATATACATGAATGAAGGCGTTGTTCGTAAAGTAACATAATTATGAAGAAAGATGGTTACTTAGGCACCCGGGCAATTAAAGGAAAAAAAATTGAGAACGTTACACAAGAAACCACAAGGATTTTGAGGGAGCACTAAGATATAGATAATATATGCAAACCTGGTCAACTTCCTTCTAGATTATGCAGGGATTGCAAATGATTCATTACTAAAATCCGAACTTTTGGTAGATTGGGTTTCGAGCGTTAGTAAACGCTGAAGCAGACATAAAATTCTATTGAGGAAGGAAACACTTTACTTTTCACATACATATAGTCCCAGACAAGTCCGGTAGGAATGTGGCGTGCCGCTCATTTGAACACGATAGTCGGCAACTGCCACATTATATGAAGTCAATTGAAAGAAAGCCCATATAATACTTATCGTCACGTTTCCATGTTTGAAAGTTGAACAGACTTGCAATTTCAGATTCCAAACCTACCAATGTATCGAGCCACTTCTTATTCAGTGGGAATGATTTAATGTTGAAACCTGTTTCGTTGTTGCCATTGGTGGAGGGAGAGAATAATATTCTGATAATGACCATGAAATTAAACACCAACTTCGTAGGGACTATTAAAGAATTGTGTTGTTTTTCCAATCGATGAAGCCCATTCTTGTTCTGTGAAAGTTCACCGGATCCAGAGTACTTTGATTAGTCTAGAATGACGGTAGCCGGTTTATGTCGTATGGCCGTCGCCCAAAGAACTTCAATAAACATTAAACGGAAATTACGTAGTGGAAATTGTGTACTTGTTATTCTCCGATAACTATATATTTCTACTTGATGTATATACTTAGGTACCTAATCCTTGTTGAATATAGATTTGCACGCTGTCATTATTTCACGACTCACTGGCATTGAGTTGTTGCAATCCGCTACTGGATAAAATACCATATTCATAATTGCCGTTCGATTCAAGTCACCTTTTTCATCTGTTCTGTATTTGAAATCACAATTTTGGCCTTGCCATAATTACTGTTTATCGGCCTGACATGCAATTAAAAAGGAGGGAGGGCTATTACGTACTTCAAATCACGTTTTCAATGACTTTTAAGAACATGTGTGTTACACCAGCTGATGCTGGGCCTTCTATACGTGATCTTAAATTTTTAATCGTAATGACTACTTTAATTATTATGTACTCGTATTATAATAAATTTAAAAAAAAGGGCCGAGGTAAGATTTGCGAGAACTAAACTTTCCAATACATTTATGAAATTATACCTCTAACATAAATGTGATTTATCACTATTGTAGCTTGCAATTAGCCTGATAGTATTCATTTTTTTAACTATCAGTTTTTTATTAACTTACTATTAGTTTATTTTAACTAAAAAATTACATTCTTAAATTAAATTTTATTAATGTTTTATATAATATTTAATTTATTTATTTTAAAACTTATTGGTTCATCTATTCACCCTCTTATTATGTATTGAATGTACTTCACTACCAATTGTACTCACCATCCAGAAATTTTAATAAGATATGCAAAAAAAATAATGAAGTGTACGAACAGGTAGCTTGTTTGAATCGCTGCCATAGATTTTCCCATTCCAATTGTACTTACCATCCAGAAATTTTAATAAGATATGAAAAAAAGAAATGAAGTGTACTAACAGGTGGCTTGTTTGAATTGCTGGCATAGAATGAGAATTGATTTGCTGGCATAGATTTTCTCATTGGAGATAAATTTTCTCATACGGCTTGAACAGATAGCAAAGAGAAGGGCCCACTACTAACGAGTTTTTCAGCGGCTCCAGTGTTCTTCGTACGAAAACTACAATTTTCAGCGGCTCCACGTCTGCTTCTTAAGAAAACTACAAAATTCGCCTGCTTTAACTCATAATTCCTCTCATTTTTTAATTATTATAAAATAATATATTTTTTATTTAAATAAATTATTATAAATAACTTTCCACTATCTATAAAAATCTATTTTTATATATAAATTTAATATACTTCTATAATTTATATAAAACTCTCTTGAATAACCATTTATTATCGAATAAATATATATTTATTTAATATAATTGAAACATAATTATGGCCCAAATAAAAGCTATTTTTGTCACGAGAGATTTTTCATGGTATATAATATCTTATGAACCCGTTGTTTTTTGGAAAACTAATTTATTCCTGGCTATGTTTCATTGATGTATATGAAATCTTGATTCATATTATATAATCTTTAAGTTAAGAAAAACACAATGAAGAAAAACACAATGAACATGATTAGATGGTACTTACATGGCTTTTAAAATTAGTGATGTTTCAGGATGGTTTCAATTTTTTAAATTCATTTGTAAATTAATTTGTTTGTAAATTAATTATTGGATATTTATTATTGGTTATGTTTGTAAATGCTGGAAAATAATTATAGAACTAATTTTGTTTTCAAAAAAATTAATTAATATGTTAGATAAATTTATATATATATTTATTTATAAAATAAAATAATTTTATATTATTTAGAAATAAATAATAATTTTTAATAAAAAAAATTATATTATAAATTGATATTTAATCTAATTATATATTTATTTTATATATAAATTTTGTTTATAGAAATGAATCACATTAGTGAGTTCTAAAATCGATAGATTATGTTGAATCACATTATGAATCACACAAACTTAAAATCCTAACAAAATAATTTAAAACTTAATAAATTAATTAATAATTTTTTTATTTCTATATAGAAATTAAAACATATTCAAAATATATTTAGTATTATAATTTTTTATGACATTAAAAATTAAATATTTCTAATAAATTATATAAAAATTAAAAACTTCTAATAAGTTATTTTTTCTAAAAGTGAGCAAATACTTTATATATAAAATCAATATTATGCATATTACTTTAATTTAGCTATATTTAATTTGAGCCTCAAGTACTCACTACTATATCCTTATTTTATGTTCATTAAAAACATTTATATCAATATTTCATATAATTACATAATACACCTACTTTGTTAATCAGTTCAATAAAAATTAGTAGTGTCGAAAACTGAGCTTGTGAACTAATTAACTTATAAAAATGAAATCCCCAACCGTGGGCCAACAACTTTGAAATTGATATGGTTCCTGTTGTGTTATTAACTTTTAATTCTTAGGAATGATCGTTTTAGAAATAATGAATATTTAAAATTGTTTTTGGTGGACTGATGTAATTAACAAGATTATGTCAATGGCCCTGACCCTTAACCAGAGTGATAGTGGGGAACAACAGAATCGTTTCGGAACGAAAATTACGATAACCCTTAGCCAGAGTGATAGTGGCGAACAAGAGTATCGTTTTGGAACGAAAATTACGATAAGTGAAACGAAGGGAAGAAAGGAAAACCACATTTTCGATACCAAGCACACTAAACGAAACGGTATTGACGCCACGGCCATGTCATGCTGAGCTCACTCGGTTGTTTAGACATAACAGAGGACTCTACAAATTTGGAGGTTCCTCCCAACTAAGTGAAACACACACAGTGAATATTGAAATTGTACACACTATAAAAGACAGGTGACCACAAAAAATATGAGAAGAGAACTCAATTATTTTGTAAATCATGGTAATAAGCTTGCTTCAAAATTAGATAGAAGATTGCAGATGATTCATTGTTACACACATAACCTTTGGATAGACAGGGTTTTCAGAACTTTTAAATGTTAAGAGAAACATAATGTCAATTGAGGAGGGCGTTAAAATTGGTACTTTTCACATCCAAACAGTCCCAAACATTTCACGTGGAAATTCTGTGTGCCGTAGCCGTACCTGATACACAATATTGGAGGTCAATTAGTAGATCAAAACACAACTCATATAATACTTATCCTGATGTCTTGATGTTGGAAAGCTGAATCGACATGTAATTTTAGTTTTCAATCCAACAAAAGTACACAGCAGGTTGTCTTATTGTGTGACCGATTTATACTCAAACTAGTTTGGTTATTCCGTGTCGTGGAGGTAGAAAATACGACTTTCATAGTGATTATGAAAACACCGATTTCGTTGTGACTAATGGCAACCCTTATCCCGATAGCAGATTCACTTAACATACTTATGAGGAATTTTATTTCTATGGAGCCCCATCCTTTAGCATGGAAGCCCGACGGGCCCTTCATAGTTTGACTATAGAGTCACGATTAGATTATCAGAATATGGAGAGGTCGTATTCGAGTTATTTCAGTCCGCACCTGCCCAATAACTTCCACCTAATAAATGGAATCAATTAATAAAACAAATCATAGACCATATATGCGTACTAAATTTACCATAGTTGATTACATATTTACGTTGCTTTCAGAGCAGAGGAAATATCGGACATGTTGTTGTTGTTTCATAATTCAAAGCCGTTTGGCTGCTGGAATCTGTGGAGGGCTAAAGTATCATGTTCTTACTGGCAGTCTCATTCATGGGTTATGTAATTCAACTCACCTTTTCCATGAATTCGAACAACTGTAAACCAGCTCATGCTTGGCCTTACTATATGTGCTATTTATTCAATTTATAACGACAATGACTACTTTCTTCAAGCAATTCTATGATTGGAAATTGAGGCAAAAAGGCACGAGGGAAGGTTTTTGAGAACCAAAAACATCTCTTTAAAATCACTATTGCAATTTAACATAATGGCACTTTATAAGTATTATGTTCTGTTTCTTATATATTATATATATATATAAAGGTAATTGTATTGATGAACATAATATTTAAAATTAATATTAAAGGAAATTAAGACGAATGATGTTATGAATTTAATATAAGTATGAATATTTGTTATTATTTGGTTAAAGAAATGAAAATCATTTTAATTTAATATAAAATGTGTATTGATTTAAGATTTTATTTTTGATGGTTTTGAAAAATTTTTTGAATATATAATGAATTTTGAAATTTATATATATATTATATATATATATTATAGTAACGTTAGTTTAATTTGTTTAAAGGTAGATGTAACTAGTTTAACTAAATGTGGAGAACTATTTTTCAGTTTTTGTGTTTTCATTTTATATAATATACGAGAAATCTAACTCATAGATGAAATGTCTTTTGAATTTGATGATACAATTTTAAGCAAGATTGTGATTTCTTGTTGTTGAAAATGTACTTTTAAATGGATAAATGAATTCAACATCTTAAAAAAGATCTAAGGCTCTCTAGATTTGTAGATTAAAACCTAACTCATAGATGAAATGTCTTTTGAATTTGATGATACAATTTCAAGCAAGATTGTGATTTCTTGTTGTTGAAAATGTACTTTTAAATGGATAAATGAATTCAACATCTTCAAAAAGATCTAAGGCTCTCCAAATTTGTAGATTAAAACCTTAAACCTACCTGTTTGAGAAAATTCAACAGATTTTGGCAAATTCAACACATTTTGGGCAAAATTGACCAAGAAATATACCTACGAGAAAATTCATTCATCTATATATATATATATATATATATATATATAGAGAGAGAGAGAGAGAGAGAGAGAAATGATATGAAACCCAGACGGGGATGAATGAACCTTTACAGGAAGACAAAGGGAATTATGATTATAATTGATATCCATTGTGGCTTTATGTAGCGGGCTCATGAGAAACATCGAGAACGTCTTAGTGGGTTATATAACTATGATGGTTGGTGCTCTGAGTGTTGTTCAGTGTATTTGTATTGGAGGGAGGGCCAATGAAGGAACTTCGACTGAGTGTGCACAGACCCTTTTCCTGTGCATGCCCCGTTGTCTGGGTGGTTTGTGTCTGCTCTGATTTGACTCTGGGATGTATGAGTTTAGTGACCGTGTGGTTGGGGTGACTAGCCAGATAGTGTGGGATCCAGGGGAAAGGAGTGGGGCTATTCATTGACCAAGCTGACAGTGGAGAGTGCAATTTGCTGACTAGTGGAGGCACTTGGGTAAGTGGAGGCTTCTTCCTTGGTTGTAATTTCACTCAATTCTCTATTCTTGGGATTTGCTTGAAAGTCTTGGTCTTGTTTCTCTATTGGGAAGGCGTTTCTCTGTATTATCTATCTGTGGGCATCTAAAAAAGTGGTTTAGTGTGGCCCTATTTTACAAGGGATCTAGTTCGGGTCTTGTTGGTGCAAGGTGGTGGCATTTCAAATTATAGTAGAAGAATTGTGGGTCTTGGTTGCTTCTATGGGGGATAGTAGGCATCTTTTCTCGATGTAGTGCTACCTCATGGCCAAGCATCACTGAGGGGTTTTGTGGTGGCCTTCTTGGGAGGCCTGCTTGGTTTGTTGGGTAGCCGCTAGGGGAGGTAGCTTTCAAGTGCAATGGTGGGCAGTGGGAGGCAATGCACCTTCTCAAGTGTTGGAGTGGAGGTGGGCCAATGTGTTGGGTTACTTGGGGTTTCTGAGCCCTCAACATCATGTAGTAGTAGCGAACATGAACCTTTAGAGGGGTTGTGCTCGATGGTGTTATGGCCATAAGGGTATGCTGGGTGACTGGGCCATCTTAGGGGAGAGGAAGGAGGAAATGGGGGGTGACATAGATGAGGAGGGTGAGGTCACCGTCAACCAATCTCGAGGGCGCGTGGTGCAGCCGCCCTCAGTTGCCATGATCGTTGAGTAACTGAGGTATGTTGCAATTAGGTTGGATGTCATGCGTCAACAACGGTATAAAGACCATAATGAGACCATTGCCTAAATTAAAGACATCTAGTTTTGCCAAGGGATAGACCTAGACCATGTTTCCAAAGTGCGTCAGAGCCAACGACGGACCAACAAAAGGCTTGATGAAATTGAAGCATGGCTAGCTCACATCGACTTTCATGTTCATGAAGGTTTGAGCCACCCTATGGGCCAACATGTTGTGATTGCACCAAATCCTCCATTGTAAATGCTTTTTAAGTTTTTTTTTGTCAATAGAATTCATGTAAATTTTATCAATATTTTTTTTATGTTCTTATACCACTCTCTTGGCTAATAAATCCAAAATAAAAAAAGGAGAGCAAGGATGATGTAGAGTACAAGATGCACTAATTTTTATAAATATATAAAATTTTCTGGAAAAAAATAAAAATTAAATTAAAAATTAGATTATTTATTATATTAAAAAAATTTTAATATATTAAATAATAAATATAAATATCCTATAAATTTAATTTTTCATTATAAATAATTTGAATTATATATTAGAATTAAAACTTAATATTTTAAATGTAAATCTGACATATTAACGCTGTACTGTATATACAGTCTGGATATTTTTTTTCTTCCCAATGAGAATTAGCTGTTTTAAGTTTTAATTTTAATATAAAATCAAACCTGGAAAACAACGCTGTACTGTATATTGGATTTTTTTTCCTTCGCAATGAGAAGTAGCTATTTTAAGTTTTAATTTTAATATAAAATCAAACCTGGAAAACATGACGTGGTATAAGAAAATTTTAAAGTTAAACTGAAATTCCGAATTCATAATTTGAATGTGTGTATTTTTTCGAATCGTTTAAGTAATATATATCGCTTATAATTTTTATTTAAAAGAGTTAAAACACTTTCTTTATTATTTACTTTATCTTGCAACGAAGAATCACTCTAACTTATGTTAGTGTATTTAACTTTATATTTAATAAGGATTATATGAATGGAGATTCACAAATCCATTATTGCTTTTCCTTAATAAAGTTAAAAGTAATACTTTATTATTAATTATTATGTTCAGAATGTATGGTACTAAAATTAGCATTATGTTCGGTTGTTTAATGAAGTTGTCATTAAGCGAGTAAAAGATGAATACATGTATTTATAAATTCTATTATGAAAGAGATTAAGGTTTCAAAGCATTTTCGATCATTTTTCTATTTCTATTATGAAAGAGATTAAGGTTTCAAAGCATTTTCGATCATTTTTCTATTTAATATTTGTTCATTGAAAAAAAATTTGAAAGATAATAGTTCACCAAAGATGACATTTTAAAAGGATATTTCCATAGTTGTGAAAATTTAAGTGCTATATTTGAATGCTTTTTATTGGTTTATGTTGATGAATAAGAAGAACAAACAATTCCAGAGATTGACATCTTTAATGTTTATGGGTTTAATGTTTGTATTGTTTGAATTTTTTAATTGTATTTGTATTTTCATAATTTTTCTACATTTTCATATTAAAGTTATATTTTATTAGTGGGAAACATTTAATTGTTTGCGAAGCTTGTTGATCAAGAGTTTTGGAGATTTTAAAGAAATGGGAATTAACAATAATGCTCTTAATATTTTTCAACCTCAGGTACCACTATTTAAAGGTGAGAATTATGATTTTTGGAGCATTAAAATGAATCAATTTTTTGCTTTCACAAAGTTTGTAAGATTTGCTGAAAAAAGTTATGAAAAGCTAATGGATGTTTAAGCTCTTGCAAGTTTGACCCAATTCCAAAGAGAGAAGTTTAGAGAAAATTGGGATTTTTTTTTATCCAACAAGTAGTGCATGATTCCATTTTTGGCTCATTGTAAAAAAAAAACTTATAGGGGACACGGTATGTGTTTTAGCAATCATATCAAGAAACATTTAATGTAAAAATTGTTAAACTACAATCTCTTATAAGATAATTTGAAACTCATTTCATGTAGATTTATGAGTCTATACAATATATTTCACTGGAGTTATGGGAGTAGTGAATCAAATTACATTAGGGGGCGATTTAAGAGATTAAAAATTTGTTGATAAAATTTTAAAAAGCATTTCTTCAAAATTAGATGTTGTTGTTATTGCTATTGAAGAATCTAAAGATTTAACAAAATTGTGTATTGTAAGATGCATAAACTGGAAACTAAATAATTTGTATATTAATTGATCTCAATCAATGATGTACAATGTATATATATTAATACATATGATATACAATGTATACATATTAATACATATAAAAAACAGTTGAATCAGTTTCTAGGTCTTCTTGGACTCCAATAACTACACACCATAATACAAACTAACCCAATATTTAACCTTCAAGATTATTTGTTTAACATTCCCCCTTAATCCAAAGGGATGTACCAAATTCCAACAATGAGAGCTCAAAATGGAAAAATGCATCTTAACCAAGACATGAACGTCTCTCAAGAAATGGTTTTTAGAGATGACTATAAACCAACATGGGAGAACTCAAGGTCTTAACCAACAAAAACTTCCAAACCTTTAAAAAAGTTCTCAGAACAAACAAAAATGTTGTTTTAAGTTGACCACAAACTCTGGAACTATCACTGTAGTTTCTCAAACAATTCCAAATATGGAAGTGCTCATTCACAAACAACTCAATCAACAAAAACTAAAGTTTCACAACTCTAGATCCTATTGGTACAACTTATGGCTCAGCGGATCTCTGACTCAGGCTCGCTTGATATCTCGAACTCAAACCTATAGTAGACCATCAAAAATTCCCACCTTGTCAGATATAGGGTGAGAAGTATTCTTTATCATTGCAAGGCTAGTCATGACTCTCGAACATATCCTTTGGTATGACCTATAAATATTCTTAGATTTTTTCTTCCATTCCCAAGAAGCAATCATCGTAAATTTAGCTACTCTTTTGGAGTAGTCTTCTTTCTGGAAAATCTATTTGTATGGTGATTGAATTTTCCATAATGCTTACATGGGTGAAGATCACAACATTGATCTTTCACATGTCCAACTCTATTACACTCTTGAGATCTATCAACTTGTTCTAGAACAACACCATCCATAAATCTAACACTTCATAATTGTATTGGTTTAGAAAAAATTGGAATGTGAAAATATGCATACAGGACATTATATCCCATACCAGTTTTGCATTTATTATGATTAATCTTTTCCCACAGTCTTATAACAGTTTTGGGAACGATAGGATTCACATCATGTGAATGACTCTCACATATGCTTTTATGTACATGACTTTCCACTACACCCAAATTTTCTTTTGAAATCACTTCATTACTCTGATCATTGTGATGATTAGGCTCAAACAAACTATTGATTTGGAAAAAAACAAGTTCAAAATTCTTATTTTCCAATTCTCTTTATAGCCGTGACTCTATTTGGAGAAAATCAAATATCTTTTGTACAACATGTAAATCAAATTGCATATCAACTCTAATAAATTTGTTAATATTTATTATGTCACCTTCATTAGATTTAATCAGTGTATTCAATAATTTTAACACTTTATCAAGCTTATTCAAACTAACAGTGCCGCTTGAACTGAAAATGCACGCATTTTACAAAGTAATCTGATAAATAAAACAAAAACGACTTAAAAAATTTCTGGCCAAAATTATCTCACAAGGATTTGAACTTTGTCACCTTGTGATATTTATTTAACCTAACAAATCATCTCTTGTAACCACAATGGATTTTCATTTCTTGATTTTATATTTTGTAAATTCTATAACTAAAATCAATGCTCAATAAAAATCAAAACTTACAAATCCTTGTGAAGGGCAACACCTCTTGTAACCACAATGGATTTTCATATCTTGATTTTATATTTTGTAAATTCTATAACTAAAATCAATGCTCAATAAAAATCAAAACTTACAAATCCTTGTGAAGGGCAACACAGTCTTCAGGAGGAGAATAGTAAATTTGAAAAGCGACAACTCTCGCTCATCCAAAATTTATAGGATACTTTTCTCCAACATACAACACACGATGCGTGAATGGGTTCTCAAATCTTCAATAACAGATGACATGCATTGTCACCACAAGCTTCAAAAAGATTTAAGCTTCAGAATCTTAAGAAAACGAAAAAAGTAAATTTTGGACTCCTTTCTTGCGAAATAATGAATTCAACTTGAACCAAAATCTTAATCTAATGTAGCCTAAAGCCCAAATAGCCACATGTGGACATGAAAAAAAATATCAATACAACCGTCTGATATCTCATGCTGCCTTGACGTGCTTTGGAAAATCGATCATAGAACTCACCAATGGCTCCCATTACAGAGTCCCTTTAACCGATGAACTCCTTTGCATGCCAAAAATATAATTTTTCCAAATTCACCTATACAGATCGATCTAAAATCTTTGGTGAGGTAAAATCTTTAATTCATCCAAAATATTTAATGAAAAACTTGTAATATTCATTGCTAGAAATAAATATGATACGTATTTTATGTTCTTACCAATGGTTTTCTTCGTTTTATGTCGAATCCTCTAATGCCATAAACTGTTTGGATTGAAATCACTCACTCCTCGCACCACCCAGCGTAGGGAACAAAATTTGCTCCTTGGATATTGGAGCAACAACTTTATTTCGATGTTGAATTTGTAACAGAGAGAGTTGAAAGGTCCTTTGGTATTTCAACATTAATTATGCTATGTCATGATAATAGCAGTCTTTTGGCATGAATTTTATATCAAAGGGATGGGCCTTTGAATTTCATTTAAAACTACACAGCATCGAACGACTTTACAAATCAATTTTTTTTATTACATTTACCACGCCCATTGAGAGACAGTTGTATCAGTGTTCTTGCAAACGTATTAATTTGAAGCAAACGAGGGAAATGAAAAGTAAGAAAAACCGACAATTCCCAGGGGAATAAAAAAAATTTAGAGTCGAGACAACGCATGCGCTTGGGCACTTTTCTGGGTATATGGAAGCCTAAAAAATAATGTAATGTGCAAACCAAAATATCAAAAAACACTGTACAATGACATGCTCTGGCCTTCATTGGGAGGTTATGTAATTAGTCCGTCGTCCAACAAAATTTATAGAAATTTGTAATGCCAAATCAATAATGTGTAACCAAATCCCAGTTTTAAATAAAACTCCAATATTTTTAAGATGTCAATTTTATCGACCTTCTTAACTTCTTAAAAATTTTAACATACTCAAACTCATCTCATACCATTTTTTATTGTATATTAGATTGCGTTGTCCCGGGATGTTACTTTGTCCTTCACTTCAAATACACAAGTATTTGACTCTGGTGCTTTGTCCTTCACTTCAAATACACAGGTATTTGAATCTGAAACTCTGTCCTTCTCTTCAAATATACAGGTCTTTGACTCTGGCACTTTGTCCTTTACTTCAAATATACAGGTCTTTGACTCTAGGACTACAGACTTCGGCACACTTCGAGAAGGAATTCACACTCTGAAAACAACTTTTCTTAGTCTTTATCACAACGATGGATCTTTATTTTTGATGGTATTGTTGTTTTTATATGCTGCAAAAGGTGTAAAAAAAAAAAAAATAACGAACTCTGAGACGCTTGATTGCTGGTCAACGAATTTCATCAAGCTTCTGCGTAGGTGTTCTCAAGTGGTGACAATAACCGTGAATCATTTTTTATGCTACCAACATAAACTCTTTTTTTGTAGAGCCTGAATACAGGCTTTTGTCACTGATTCTTAAAACAACAATTCATAAAAAACCCAACTACGATACATATATACTCATTAAAAATGACTGCGACTTTATGTCACACAATCCCACATCACAATTTATAAATTCAGATTTTTAAAATAGTGGGGTTTGAAATAGTGGAGTTTTAAAAAAAACATCAATAACAATAGGTTCTATTGCATGTCAAAATCATTCTTAGGCAATGAGTCACCTCCAAAGTTGTGGACTCTCAATTCGTTGAAGCACTCGAAACTTTTCTGGACAAGTCACTAATGGTGATCCTTCACTTTCTGACGCGTCAAAATAGAGGCACACAAAATTTCCGCAAAACTAGTGGCACAATTCAATTAACAGGGTGAATTAATAATCCATAACCCACTTTGACACCACTGTAAAACACATAAACTGTAAATTAAACTGTAAAACACATAAACTGGAAATTAAATAAATGGTATATTAATTTATCTCAATTAATGATATACAATATGTATATATTAATACATATAAAAAACAATTGAATCAATTTACGGGTCTTTTTGGACTGTAATAACTACTCACTATAATATGGAAGTAACTCAATTTTTAACCCCGAGGATTAGATGTCTGACATGTGTGAATAAAGATATCTCTTCAATATCATGAGAAAAGAATGAATAAATCTACTAAAAAATACTTTAATCAAGTTTTTCAATCAAAAGCCAATATTTATAAAACTGAAGGTTAGGTAGTTGAAATTTTTTTCCCAGAGGAAATTATGAGCATTCATAAAAGAGGAAAGAGAGGTAAAGAAAATTCTTTCCTACTAGTAACAAAGGAAGGAAGAGTTAATCATATTAACGACGGTAAAAGATTTAGAAAATTCCATGTTGAATGTTTTTATTGGAAGAGATTTGGCCATTATGAACATAATTTCTAGAAAAAACAAAAACAAGAAGCTCACTTGAAAATGAGGATGTGGTAAAATTATTCTTATTTTATAATTAAGTTAATAAGTTTTCCAGATAAGTATGGCTTTTGGATAGCGGTTGCAGCAATCAATGAATCTATTAAATATAATGCTCTATTAAAATATAACAAATCAATGGAAGCTAAAGGAAAATGAACAATTATAGTAAAAATGAAAGAGTGTAAAATGAAACATACTAATAATGTTCTATATGTCCTTGGTTTATAGCTTATTGAAAATGGCATCTTCTTCGTTTTGAAAACAATGAATGCATCATCTATGTTAACGAAAATCATAATAAAGTTATCCAAAATTAATAATGTTCTATATGCTTATTGAAAATGACATCTTCTTCGTTTTGAAAACAATGAATGCATCATCTATGTTAACGAAAATCATAACAAAGTTATCCAAAATTAATATGTTGAAAATATATAACTTTTTATCCAAAATTAATATGTTGAAAATATATAATTTTTTATCCAAAATTAATATGTTGAAAATATATAACTTTTTCTCTGAACCTTGACAATGAAGAAAATAGAGCACTAAAGGTGGACTATGATAATAATTCTGGGATATGCCACCTGAGATATGGGAACCTTAATATAAGAGTCTTAAAATTATTAGATAATATGAAAATGGTCAAAGGTTTACCTTTTATTGATTATGTTCATCAAGTGTGTGAAGTGTGTATTGTCAGTAAGAAACACAGTCTACTCATTTCCAATATCAAAATATTGGAGAGAAAAAAAGCTATTGGAAGTACTGAATGGAGATATATGTGGTACTATACAAACTTTGTCCTTTAACAAAACTAAGTATTTTATTATTTTTGTTGATAATATTAGTAGAATAACATGAGTATATTTTATTAAAAAATCGGATGGATTTTTCTGTCTTCCAATAATTTAAAGTTGTTAAGAAGTAAATTGGTTATGTATTCAAGATATTATGTGTATATTATGTGTAGATAGTGGGGGATAATTCACTTTCAATGAGTTTCATTACTATTGCAAAAGGAATAGAATCCAACGACAATTTACAACAAGTTATACTCTTGAAAAGGGGTGTGGCCTAGAAAAAGAATAAGTGATTGTTGAGATGACTACGATTATATCGAAAGGTAAAGGCCTTCCAACCACCTTTTGGGGTGAAGTTGTAGCTATATTCATTTGTTTTTCTTCCACTCCATGCCTCATATGGAGTCATGTTTTTCATATGGAGAAATTGAACCAATTTTTTTGTAAACCATATGAGCAACTTACTAATACATTCACTAAAAAACTATGAAAAGAAAAATTTTGTTATATGATAAATATGTTAGGAATCACTTTACTAAGCATTAAGGGGAGTGTTGAAGGTAATGATTAATTGAATTAAAGTCAACAAATTTTTAGTTCTCTTAACATATATTATGGTTGAACACATCATTAGGGAGCCCAAATTAGTTTCAACTAATTATTTTAAATTAGAGCTAGACAATTAATGGAAATTTCCATAGTTGTAAAAATGTGAAAGCAATTTCTATAGTTGTGGAAATCTAAAAGCTATATATGAATCTATTTGATTGCTTTATGCACATGGGAAAAAAGAAAACAAGGAATTTTAGGAATTGAAATATTCAATGGTTTTCGGTTCAATGTTTATAATAATTGTGCCTTTCAAATTGTCTTTATCTCCTAATAATTTTTATA